>JAVYIG010004534.1:0-158940 GCA_035222895.1 Strongylocentrotus droebachiensis | reverse complement strand
TTTAGAAGATTAATCAAAAGTTGCCTTTCTTTAATTTGTTGTGCCCATATTCCTGACGATTTAGAGTTGAGAAATGCCGTGTTCTACCATGCACCGTCTTTCCTTATAAAACAGATGCGACTCGAAGAGAGAGAGAGAGAGAGGTAGAGAGAGAGGGGGAGGGTAGAGAAAGGAGGTAGAGAGAGAGGTGGAGAGAGAAGAGGGGAATAGAGAGATCGAGTGTGGGAGAGAGAGAGAGAGAAAGAGAGAAAACAAATAGAGTGCGCGCGCGTGTGTGAGTGTGTGTGTGTGTGTGTGTGCACGTGTGCGCGTGTGTGTGTGTGGTGTGTGTGAGAGAGAGAGAGAGAGAGAAACACAGAGAGACAGAGAGACAGAGAGACCAGCTGCATACAAAGAGAGAGGGAGAAAGAGAGGGGGAGAGAGTGTGTTGTGTGTGTGTGTGAGACATAGAGTGGGAGAGAGAGGGAGAGACCTACCAGCAAAGAGAGAGAAAGTGTGTGTATGAGAAAAATAGAGAGAGGGAGAGACATACAGACAGAGAGATAAAATAGAGCCGAAATGATCGAGAAAAAGAGAGGGAGTGATCTACATACAGGGAGATACGGAGGGAGATGGAAAAGGACTAAGATTGAGAGAGATTGAAAAATAGAGGGTGAAAGAAAAGAAAAGTGAAGTTTTTCAACTTCAATTATATTTTATTTTCCCAAAGAAATTCACTTTGCTCACAGTCATGTTGCATACAACTTTACGTAACATATACATATAGACATGGCATAGATAGATAACATAACATGATAAAACAGAACCTGGGCCCCGTAGCACAAAACTTACCATTGATGGTAACTTTGCCATCAACAGTAACTACCATGGAAACCTTGATTGTGATTGGCTGTTGAGCCCTGTTACCATGGTAGTTGCCATTGATGGCAAAGTTACCATCAATGGTAAGTTTTATGCAACAGGGCCCAGTATTCAGTATGTTTAAAGATGGAGTAGGACAGAGAGTGTCTTTGGAAACCTCACCATCTGATAGTGCGTAACAAATCTTCCCACTTCTGGCAGCATAATGGCTTTCAAATGTCAAATTGAGCTTTTCCTAACCAAATCACTATCTTTGATACAACATTGAACCTGTCACAAGGAAATCACATATATTCATAATTCTTTTTATTTTCTTTTTGTAAATAGATAAACATATAAATTGCAACCTTTTTCGAACTACATATTAGTGGAAATGTGGTATAGAAAACATAGCGCAACGCCCATAATTCCAATTAAACTTTACAGGCATGCTGCCTTTTGCATAAAACATGACTTGACATTTGAAAGAGAGATGAGGAAAGAGAGAGAGAGAGAGAGAGAGAGCTAAGTCAATAATCTAATCAGAAGGTGACACAGCAAAATTAAAATAAATCTTTTTTTAAATCAAGTAGATATTTATATAAATCCAATAGTCACGAGATTTTGTTATGACGTTAGTGTTATTGATGTTACTACATTCAGCGCTTTATCTAGTTAATATGTGCACCAGTTAGGCCTATCGGCTTAACCTTGCCACTCATAGCGTCTGGCTTGACGAAAGAATTGAACCAAAATAGCAACATAGAAAGAAATTTCAAAGGAAAAGCTAATCATGATACATTTATGATCTTGATTTCGAAGAACTTGTGACGTCCTTATTTTGTTAAAAATAAAGCTAGTATGAGGGACTTTGAATGTCGTACACTTTCAGGCGACGCCAAAGTAACATTTTAGTGTGTTATATACAGTAAACCAGGGGAGTTTAGTTACGAATGACTTTACAAATGATTCGAATATGAAGAGCCAAATAGGATGCCCAAAGTTTTTCCTGACATTTAAAAAAAGTGTGACTGTATTTCCCATAATCTTGATTAAATTGTGGCCAGAAATACACTTTACATTAATATGTTTTGTTAATAATGATAAGGTTAATCTACATCTGCATAATTCAACTATAGCTTATGCAATTACAAGGATTTGAGAATCCCATTTAGCTCTTCAT
Source organism: Strongylocentrotus droebachiensis (assembly GCA_035222895.1). Taxonomy (NCBI): domain Eukaryota; kingdom Metazoa; phylum Echinodermata; class Echinoidea; order Camarodonta; family Strongylocentrotidae; genus Strongylocentrotus; species Strongylocentrotus droebachiensis. The sequence goes on along the minus strand of JAVYIG010004534.1, from coordinate 156,917 downwards.
ATTCAAGTCATTCGTAAAGTCATGCATAAATTTACGCACAGCTTCATGAAACACCCCCACCCCTGGTATTAGATGAAACGGACTCAAAGCCACATAGGAATATTGCAGGTCCTGTATACTATATATTACTGTCTACCTCGTGTAGAGCAATGATCTATTTTACATAAATTTTTCATTAAAGCAAGAACTTACATGTACGCCACGAAAATACCTGTAAAAGTGAAGCCGGTCATGCTACACACTATGAAGTTCAGAATGCTACATCTCATTGTACAGGATTACACCTGTACTGTCACTAGACTCACTACCTGTACATCTACATGTAGGCTTCTAATAACTTCTATATAAGGTGCATTGATAATTGATACGATGTAACTTCAGCAAGAAGTTGTGCAGTCTATTTTATTTATTGTATTCATATGTTGATTATAAAGTGGCCTACAAGTGATTCATGACTCAAATTGCTTGCCCACAGCATTTCCCTGACCAGTGCCAAGAAGTTATTGGCCTAATAACTCCATGGACATTTGATTTCCTTTCTTTTGTGACCTGCTTGGCATCCAAACTTTAATCATACATTTGGAATTCCTGCAATCAAATGAACATGTAACGGTAGGCAAATCCATATACTGGCTTAGTACAATGTACACCAGAGTTTGAATTTGACAGCCCCTGATAATTATAAATGTATACATGTAGTTGGTTCTATCATCTTATAAAATGGATTCAAGAATGTAGCCAATAGGAAACGTCGATGTGTGCGTGCATTGATTTTTCAATATGCACGGGGAGTGCATTTTGGTGATAAAACCGTCAATTTCTCGAATTTATACTCGTATTGTAGACCCATCTTACAAAACATATAATAAATCTCGTGCATTAGTGATATGCACTGCACTTTGTTAAGTCACAATGGGACGGACAATGAACTTGACAAGTCTCGTTAACTGTGGCTTAACCTGCGTACAGTGCATATTCACTAATACACTTGCAAACATGTATTATTAAATTGTGTGTAACAAACTTCACCTAACGATGAGTAGCATGAATTGACATAAAACTAGTAGATTTCGTGATAAATATTTCATTTCAAACAATTTAAATGTTGTATTTCTGTAACTTAACATGTATTTGTCATTTATAGAATGCAGTTAAAGGCTAAGTCCACTCCAAAAATAATAAAGGATAAACAAATAGAACTTAACAGTAAATGAAATCAAAAGCAAAAGGAGTCGACCCCCCCCCCCCCAAAAAAAAAAAAAAAAAAAAAAAAAAAAAAAATTGCTTGAGCTGGGAACGCCAATTACATAAGAGGGCACATTACTGTAAAACTGTTGGGGATATGAATCACTTGAATTAAATGTAAATAAGAACTATTGCGTATAAGCACGAAAGATACGGATAGAAATAAAGTGCGGAGACGTCAAACCGTATCATTAGACCACAGGGCCCCGTTGCATATAACTTACCATTGATGGTAACTTTACCATCAAAGCCAACTACCATGGTAACAGGGCTCAACAGCCAATCAAAATCAAGGTTTTCATGGTAGTTACCATTGGTGGCAAAGTTACCATCAGTGGTATGTTTTGTGCTACGGGGCCCAGGCAGATGCTATGTCTTTCATAGACCCCCATGTCCCTACAATCCAGGTATTGTGTAGAAAATGTAATATATTCGATTATTAGTTCACATCGTTGAGAAAACAGCTCAAAATAGAAAAACATGTAGTACGACAGACTTTGCACGTTTCTATGTTTCATACCGTACTTGACCTTCAGCTGAATGAATGATATATCTTTCAAGATCATCAGCAAAGTAAATTGGTCCCATATACTGCGATTTAGTCGCAAATTGAGACTTAATCGGATTCATGCGCATAAAGTATATTCCTTCGAGGGTTGCGTGGGCGAATTTGCTATACAATCCTTTAAAATCATGTATGAATATCATTCCGTATGTTTAGCCTGTTATATTCATCTATATATATCCTGCCACCAATCTGTATCTATTGTCACTTGATATATTTATTTGAACTCCTCGCAACTTTAGACCTGTACAGTTTTTACCCTGTTCTCCCCTCCCTGGTGGGCTCCCCCTTTCCAGTTCTCTCTCTATCTCTCTCTCTCTCTCTCTCTTCCTCTACTTCTCTCTATTTCTCTACACTTTCTCTCTCTGCTCTTTCTTTCCCTCTGTCCCTTTTCTTTTAACTTTTCTTTCTACCCTCTCTCTCTCTCTCTCTCTCACTCACTTTCTTTCAATTTGCTTCATTCTCTTTGCACTATATCTACCTCTCTTTCACCCCTTCTCTCTCTTTATCTCTATAATTATATTCCTTCCTAATATAATTTCTTTTGTGATACGACAAAATTGCGAATGAGTGCCTTCAAACAATCGAGACAATAATTCATAACTAGTGTATGTGATATGTGGTCATTCTTATCTACAGATCCTACCCAGTCAGCTGCAAAATAGTGTACACTATTTTGCACAGCAGATGTTTAAATGGGTCACTCGAGATATACTCACTAGTAGGAATTTCCTTGACATGTTATGTTTTAATTTTGCAGCAAAAACGTCAGTTATGAGCATGACGTCGATAATGTCTTCCAACTGTTATTTAAGATGTCTTGCAGGGTATATTTTGTTGCTTTGATTTAAATGACAGGTCAGTTAGTGAATGCAGAACATACCAGGAGTGGTTCTTGAAACATTATTGGAGGAGGGGGGGGGGGGGGGGGCTCTTATACAGATGTCTTTGCTTGAAGTCATTATGGTGTTGGGATGTAGAGCGCCCACAAGTACCCCTCTAGAACATGCTACTAGAAAAATACGCAATAAGTGGATTCGTTCAATCATTTATCGTAACAATTTGACGGTAATTAGAGAGTGTCTCCAAAAGTTATTTGAAATATCGGAAATGCAGTACAAAAGAACCTTTAACAAAAAAACAAAAATCTTCCGTGCTAACCCTTGCAGGCGCCGACGCCGAATCGTGCATTCGCACTACTCACCACAAAATATGTATGAGCATATGAGCACTACTGGTGTTTCCAGTAGTGTCAACGGTAGACCCCAACATTTGACGAAGTTTTAAAATGGTGTTTGGGTCATGTAAATGGGCCTATTACCATTTTTTTTTTTACTTAACTTGTTACGATGCCCTAATGAGTTATTTCTGCTTCTCAGATGGTACTTGACATTTTGTATTCCTTTTAACAAGATGTCAATCACTTTATTTGCGTTGCTTTTTAAAAGAACTTTGTGTTTCTTGATTTGGAGGCTCATACCTCCGGTGTTCCAAACGTCCTATTGTCTTCAATTTATAATAGTTTGGCATAACACCACATCGTTTTGTGACATAGGAATTTTACGGAACAGAAACTGTCGATTCCATGGACTTACTTTTTACATTTTTTAGGGCAATCTTAAAGTTGACTTGCGAGGAATCTCCTGACTATATATATGTCTTTGTGAAGATTTTAAAAATTCTTATAAGTGGAGGGGAATTGCCCCTTTTTTACCTTTAAGAAATTGCTAGTGATGATCATTCACACGAAAACATATAACAGTATAACAAATAACATCCGAAAAAGCAATCAAATATATGCTACGCAAAAGGCTAAACATGTCATTAAAACGGCAGCGTGTGGGAGTTTATTAACACAATATCTCACAGCCATGATGGCTATTAAAGCTGATGCTGGCTTCGATCAGGATGTAAGCTCAAGAATAGGGCATCATTAAGGCCGCCAAAATAACAAATCAATAACTTAATCATGAAAGGCTGAGGCACTGACATTTCAAATAGTTGTACGGAAATTGCTGCTACCATCATTGCTCTGCGATAATATCCTACATGCACGACCATCCCAGTCACACCAACGACAAAGAATCATCAGACCGACACCAGACCGACACCAGACCGACACCAGACCGACGCCAGATCGACGCCAGATCGACACCAGACCGACACCAGACCGACACCAGACCGACGCCAGATCGACGCCAGACCGACACCAGACCGACACCAGACCGATACCAGACCTACACCAGACCGACACCAGACCGACAACAGACGCCAGACCGACACCAGACTGACGCCAGACCGACGCCAGATCGACGCCAGACCGACACCAGACTGACACCAGACCGAACAGAGAATTACATTAACCCGAATGGCGAGGTGTCGGTTGGTTTGAGTCGGTTTGATGTTGTGACTCAGGTAAAGCAGAATTCCTGATTTTCAACCCAACACTAAACTTGAAAAGAAAAACCTAAACCCGGCTAAACCTAATTCTAAACCTAAACTAAAATTAAACTGCAGCCCAAGCATAACTCTATACTTTTTACAAAATAAAGACCGGAATGATTGTCGCAGGAGCATTTGAAAGACCATGGCGGATACAAAGAAGCCATCATAGTATATAGAGCCACGGTTATTTATTTGATACATTGCGATACATCCTATCCACGATTCGTCGGCTGCCCGCTAGAAAGCCTTAACTATCATTAACACTATATAACTGTTACGTCCTTCTCGCGGGCATGCGACGGTTTCATCTAATCGATTGAATCTTAAACCCAGTTCGTCATGATTTTTTAAGATTCAAGATTCAGAAGATATTTATTTCCTTCTTATAATCCGATGAATACGTAAACAAAATGGAATTTACAGGTAATTCATGACTATTTCAAGATTCATGATACACATGCACGCACACACAAGGATAATAATAATGAACACAATAATAACAATAATAATGATAATATCAATAACAATAATAATGATAATATCAATAACAATAATTATGATAACTGCAATAACGATAGTGACTAAAAAAACTATAAAAATCATTTCGTTTACCAAGAAAAGCCTCATCAGCATAAATGCTTCTGTTCTTCCTGAGGGCCCTGCAAGCATTATTACCCATCAATTGCTAGGCACGCATTTACACCTGGGTGGAGAGTGGCAGATGTGGATTAATGTCTTGTCAAATGACGTTAGCGCCAGGCTGGGATTCGAACCCTCAACTTTTGGATTTAGAGTCATCTGAATGAACCGCTATACCACGACATTTGCAGATTGGAAATGAATATGACTGGATAAAGAGAACGACTGTATTGTTTATTTTATATTTTCGTCATCCAGATATACAGAGGTTAGAACACGTTCCAATAGCGGCGCAACCACTTGAAGCATTTTAAGTGGATTACGGTTTCTATTATTCATGATAAATAGATATGCAGGAGTGATAAGCAGGTTATCAAAGGCATTGCGTGGAATAATGAGATAATAAGTGCGATGACCAATCGTACGAAGAGAACGAGAGAGAGAGAGAGAGGGGGGGGGGGGGGGGGGAGAGAGAGAAAGAGAGAGAGAGAGAGATTTTATTTGTGCCCACGCAATAGACAAAATCCTAGCCTTCAGCCCATTAAGTAATTTATTCATTTCACCTTTACCTGTAAGTGGAGAGCTCAGAATGAAGTTGTTACTTTGTTATTCAATCGCACTTGAGTCGCCTGCGTGTAAAGACGGATAAATTTGTGCCTTTCCGCATCACTTGGCGATCCCTTGTTTCCCGCGCTATCTCTCTCCCGCGCTTTCTCTCTCCAAACGGTGCGTTTCTACACGATTGGTACATCTCCTTATCTCATCATTCCGCTCCACACCAACACATCGCATCACATCTGCTTCTGAACCCTGAGAGAGATACGAAGAAAGTGCAATTTATCTGTTTCAGATCTTGAAAATAGGAATCCGGATTATATTTCTGATTATAACTCTGACTGTGCCAGAATAATCGTCGGGAATTCTGCACGCACATCCTGGAAGGAATCTTACTGAATGAAGGAAGTGGAAAGGTAATTTTTTTATCTGGATTTGTCACTAGATTGCTTGCTATGCACACAATGATGAATGTCAAATGTATTCTTGCTCATGCCGCATTTCCTTCAAGCATTTTTTATTCTTGTTTATTTCTTCTGTACCTTTGTAATTATAACGGAATCACATCCTATAGTGTGTGTGTTTGTGACGTTTTGCATTACTGAAAGAAGCTCATATGTAAATACTTTTTACCGGCTGACTAAGCAAGAATCAAAGAAAAAGAACAAACCAATATCATACAGCCTGTATGTAATATTCATCTTCACCTGTAGTATACTAAACATGTATCAAATCTAACAGTTGAGGATCATATTACATCATCCCATTCTCCATTTTTTCCTTCTGCTTCTTTTTTTTCATATCCTTGCGCGGTTTTCTATTTCGGTCGATTTTCTGTCCTTCTTACATAATTCTTGTTCACATTTTCTACCTCTTTTTAAACATGGTTACCCGTTCGTCATGAGTCCACGCTTTAGGAAAGTAAACAAATTTCAGTTAGGAATAAATAATGTCGTCATGCAACTGTACACTAGTTTTGATGTATCGATTAATTTGCAAAGAGTGTCGTCTGCGAAAGGTAGCATTTCAAATGATTTTTATGCATTGAGTATTTTCTGTCACACTTTTGTATACTTACGTCAAACGGCTGCCATACGTAAGCTCAGTTTCTCAGATCTATTCCCAGTTGTTAATATGTATGTACAATTATAGGTTAAGGGGAAGATGCATGTGTATTTAAATAAATTATTGTGCTATAAACCTACTCTCTTTGACAGCATATGCAGTTGGATGTTTATATATATATGTGTTTTATTATGTACTGATATTTCTGTTTGGTTTGTTTTATATTTTTGTTGCTGTTTTTATTCAAAGCTTATGTGGATATTCAGTTTCCTGACATATAAATGAACTATATTACAAGACTGAGTAATTCTTAGGATTCACTTTTACACTGAAGTTATTGTGTTCTTAATGTCGAATCCAAGGCATCATAGTATTTCAAAATGATGATGATAAAGATTAAAAATAATGATAATACAAATTAAAAATAATTGTTACCAGTAGTATTATCATTAACATTAGTGTTATTATTATTATCATTATTATTAATATTACTAATATTATTATTATTACTATTATCATTATTATTATTATTAATATCATTTTTCATTATTATCATGATCTAATTATTTATTCATTTTTTCATTTATTTTCCCCCTAAAATACATCAAGAGTAGGGTAAACAGTTTCATTCGATACTTTTTTTATTGGTCCGCCTCTCACTTGAAAATGCGTTTGTTTACTGATTTACATCAATGCGCAAGCAAGAGTTGGTAAATCAACTGCAATGTGGACACAATTGGAATTATAAGGATTCATGTTAACCTATGGTTTTGAACCGAATATGTATGTTTTTGGTATACATGCACCGAGATTAAAAATTATGTTTTGTGGCCCACAATAGTTTCTATTCGTTATCCCTTTCTCCACAGCTATGATTGCCCCCAAAACAAACACATATATCTGGATATCCGTGGATTAAAACTGGACAAAGTACAACAAATTCATGCCTTTTAGCTTTAAAAAAAAACACAACAGGTCCACACAATTTAACACCGGTATGTCACTTTATCCATTAAAGGCATCGTTTAACAATGTTTTCAGTTTTACAAATCTGTGATGCATGGCCCTACATGTTATCAGTGTCTGTGATATGGTGTAGTATTGAAGCCCTTAAAAAAATTGCTCTACAAAATGATCATGATGTGCCTTAAAAAAAGTAAAAATCTTTGAGTGACCGGTTTTACCATCCCAATAGACTGTAATGTTATAAAAACCGTTGGGAAAACGGCTTTTGAAATCTCGATCTCCAATCATAAATATCTTGATAATCAGACAGGCGATCGGCTTGTAAAAGCCATGGAGTTCCTGACTGACCTAAAGGTTTATAATTATGATCACAGCATGAGCTAAATCCAGGGTTTTGTTTAGAATCTGAGGCAAAGATACTCTATCCCTTTAAGCGAGCCTGCACGACACATGCAATTGACATTTCAAGATTCCGTCAATTTAAGAATCCCTGATTGATGTCCCGTCGTGCTACGATCTCTCTTTTGTTGTATTTCCTTGTTTCACATCGAGTTTCTTGCCATGCATCTATTACTTGTTTACTCGTTTCGTCATCTCCGCAACACGAAACACGGTTTGTAATCCGTTTGGCCGCTCGACGAAAATAAGAGAGAAGAAAATAGAATGGCCTCGTCAACGGGTTTTTCGCGAAAAAACCTCTACATGGACGGGTTTCTATGGAAACTAAAGGGCAAATTTGTGAAAGTCAGAGAGAGCGTGAGGAAGGGGTTTCCTATGTTGTCCAGCATAATCATAACACGGTTAAAGTCAGAGAGAGCGTGAGGAAGGGGTTTCCTATGTTGTCCAGCATAATTATTACACGGTTAAAGTCAGAGAGAGCGTGAGGAAGGGGTTTTCTATGTTCTCCAGCATAATCATTACACGGTTAAAGTAATAGATATAAACTTGCAATCGTGTATAAAAGAAAGCATGCTTTATTTTGTCACCAGTACTTGCGAAATGTATGAAAGAAACACTTATTTATGATTAAAAACAAATTAAACATAAATAGTGTTCAGCAAACGGTGGTTTTTGTAACTGGTGATAATGGTTTATTGTGAAACACAGGAGTGGTTTTAATACGTGATTACAGATTATTTCGATTTCATATTTTTTACAAGTAAATTTAATATACTGGAATAGTTTAATGTCATTAAGAGTCTATAAAATATTGACAAACATGTTTCTCTAGGTACGGAACATTCTACCTTATATGACGATCCGTTTCCTTCAGAGTAACTACTTTAAATCGAAATTCACTATTACATAAAAGGTGAAATGACATATTGCTAGGAATGGAACTTGCTATGTAAACAGGATAATGTAGGACAATACTACCAATATATGTGCCCTTAAAAAAGCCATTTATAGCAGTCCAAAGCACATGTCTATATTATTCAAGAACAAAAGATGCACCTGCAGTCGAAGAAGAAAGTGGTTAAAGGTAGTGGCTGTATTGTTTATTGATAAATAGATAGATAAATAGATAGATAAATAGTAAGCAAATATTAATCGACTACGAGGTTAATGGTACAAACTATCATCACCGATGCGATGATAGTTTGTATCCATTGCCCGAGTAAAGGAGGTTAATATTCGTTTTATATCCCACATCGGCAATAAGGTATATTTAAAGTGAATTTTACCTAATTTAAAGAACTGATTCTGCAGACAGTTTAGCTTCAGCTAGATTTTACAAAGCACAACATGCATGCATGTAATAAAGTCGATGCGTGTTCATTTGACATTGACATTGACATTTCGCGTAACCTACTTTGCTACGCTTATTCAATGGGCAAGTGGGGCAGCAAAATTGACTGTACAAAAGTCCTATCGCAGGGAGATAGTACCTATCTATCATTGATTATGTGACCTCGTTTAGACCAATTAGATTGCAAGATTCTTAGTATGCGGGATATAAATACATATATATTCCTACCACGATGGTTACCGTACGTGGGGGTATATGGCAATTACTATCACAAAGGCTCTCGTCATCCTACCAGGTGCCCATTTCTCTCCTGGTATGGAGCGGCAAATGTAGATTAATGCCATGTTATAGGACATTAGTGCCGTACGGTGTCGGGGATCGAACCCAGTCATGAGTACAAATCACTCGACTACGACACCGCTAAGTCTGATTTCGCAACGCCGGCAAAAATCACAGACTAAGAATGCCATTCAACGTGGATTGTGCTTCTTGAAACAGGTGTGAACTAAATCAGCGAAAGCAACTGCATGCAGATCAATAACGTTATTCCCAACGACATATCAACAATGACGCAGTCTTCACCATCATAATAGAGTTTCCAGTAGTGCGCGCTTTCCGATGCACCGCCCTCACCAGTGCCGGAAAGGAAGAACTCTTGATGCATCAGTTTGCTGCTTTGTTCCACTGTTATTTTGTTTGCTTCGAAATCGATCGTCTATCGAAATAACGGAAAACTGGGAAAGGAGAAAGGGAGAGAAAGAAGTGGAAAAAGAAAATCGGAGAGAGAAGCAGAATTAGATTATTTTGTATTTGACGGCACAGTAGTTATCTACAATTTAACTCTTGTTGCTTTAGTAAGGATACAAAGTATTACCAGGGAGGTGACACCTCCCTGGTATTACTTTGAATTATGTTTCAGAGGCGGATTTCAAGAATTTCCAGGAAATGGGAAGTGCGAAAATGTTTGGAAGGAGCGTCTATAGCAGATGGTTCAAATCCAGATAAATTTCAGAAAAATGTTTGAAAAAGGGTATCTACATGTTGGATGATTAAAATATATATCGTATATATATATATACATATATTTATCATTTGCCAGATGACTCCCTGATAAAACAAATAATTACCATCAGAGATAACAGAAAATATATAATAATGATAATAATAATAATAATAATAATAATATTGGGTTTTTCTAACTTATATCTGTCAGAATTGACACTCCTTGCACTTCACGATTATTACTCCGGCTTTAGCATGGCTGCCATTATGGTGCTCTAGCATTTCAAGGAATTAATTCCTGCCAGGTACCCATTTACATCACTCGGGTTGAGTATGGCAAATGTAGATGAATGTCTTCCCAAATGACATTAGAAAGGCGGCGGTACTCGAACCACGAACCATGCAATCCACAGTCCTGTGACTTATCCACTAGACCATGTCACCTCCCCACATCTAGTGTATGTGTCATAAACAAGAGCTTATTTGGCATCCCTTGTATGGGCAAGAAATGAACGCAAGGAAATGGTAAAGGAGGTATTTTCTTTTAAAGTACTCAATAATAGTTCTATCAATAATTTAATGTATACAGTTAGTTTCAAGTCGATTAACTTAAAGTTTAGGTCGTAGTTATTACTTAATTCCTGGCTTGAACTTTCAAACCGGCTTTCAACACTCGTTGCTTCGGTCCTACGGTAAACCTTGTCGTTGTTACATTAGTGGATCATACTTTGTTTGGAGCTTTGAGGTTTTGCCACGTTAACGTTTAAAGTGACTCTCACACTCTGCCGTGTAGGCCTACCGTGTGCCACCGTGCGCGAAAATGTCTGCGGACGGTGGAGAACGGCGAGGGCACACGGTGGTTCGTTATCAAAGCGGGCAACACGTTAATAGGGCGTTGGCGCTTATTTACACCCGGTGGGACCCGGCGAAAGTTTTGGGCATGTTCAAAACTTTGGCCGGCTGGCACCGGCCGCAAGTAAGCGGCAAGAGGACGGTGTTGAACGGTATGAGGACGGTATGAATACGTTATGAAAACGGTCACACTGTATAAACACGTTCACAACACGCTCATAACCCGTTACAGAACGGTGATGAACGGGCCAAAAAAAATCCACCGTCTGCAACGGGTTGTAAGCGGGTTGTGAACGTGTCATGAACGTGTTGATACCGTGCCACCGTCTTCATAGCGTATTCATACCGTCCTCATTACAGTGTTCATACCGGACTGCCAACTGGTGTTTCCAAAGCGGTACCGCCTGATTCTGACGGCGCCGCCTCCCTAACGCATGGGTAACATCCTGTTAACGCCTTGACGTTCCCATAACGTCCTATAACGGGTCCATAACGTGTCCTTACCTTCACAGTAGCGTCATATGAACGTGCCATTACCAACAAATTTACTTTTGTCACCGTGTGCCACCGTTTGTCACTAATTATTGGGTATATATAGAGGGGTTTCGTCAGATGAGCTTTACTTTTTCTTGTCATGACGTCAGCAGTCCGGGGACTCGCTCACAGGACGCTCCGAGCGGTGAGGGGACGCTAAGTGACTGGCAGGTGGCTGCTACAAACCCGGTGCACACGTTCGAGACCCGGTATGGGCCCGGTAGCGCATATTTTTTTTACACAACTGTTTAGCCACTTCAGTCAAATATACTGTGCAAACGACTAGAGACCGAGTCTAGCATTACCCTTAGCAGTGTTGGATTGCTGAAGCTGTACATGTGTACATACTCGTTATTTGTTTCGGGTTAAATCTATCCTCTCTTCTCTTTCATTATGTATTTCTGTGTTCTCCTTCAAACTATCCTCTTCTCTTTTGTCATGTAATTCTTTTTTTTTCCTTCAATCTATCCTTTTGATTTCTCCTTCGTTATATTTCTTTGTTTTTCCACAATTAATCTACCCCCCCAGTTCTCCTTCGTTATGTAATTCTTTTGTTTTCCTTCATTCTAACCCGTCTTCTCTTATGTTTTTATGTATTTCTTTGTTTCTCCTTCAATCTATCCTTTTCTCCTTCGTCTATTTCTTTGTCACTGATAGATTTCCTTTCTCCTTCTTTATGTATTTCCCTGTTTTTCCTTAGTCTAGATCTATGATCCTCTCAGCTCTTCATTTATGTATTTCTATGTTCTTCCTTTGACTTATCCTCTTCTCTTTCCTTATTTTTTCCTTGTTTTTCCTTCTCCATATCCTCTCCACTATATCCGGCCTTGTTTTTCCCTTTCTATCATTTTCCCTTCCCTGGGTGTATGTGCTTGCACATATAGTGCGCTGACGACTTAGACTCTTTCACCAGAGCACTTCCTTGAATTTTTTCGCGAAAATGGCTAAACAGTTGTGTAAAAAAAATATGCGCGGCCCGGTATGGAAACGGCCAGAAGATGGCAACGAAACGGTGAAAAGATTAATTTTATGAATTTTTGTTTGCGGCCGGGTACAAGTTCGCTCAAAACCCAACGTTCTGGACTCTGTTGTTTTTTAATAGCCCGGCAGGTGGACGGCAGGCCTACACGGCAGAGTGTGAGAGCTCTACAGTGTGTCCCGAAAAAAACTATACACTTTTGAAATGGCTGCCAAATAACAAATATATGATTCTAGGGGGAAAAGTTATATATGTATGGAAAGCTCATATACTCAACTTTCATATGACACCAAAAGTTGCGAAAATAATTCATGCTCGGGTGAGCACTGCTCACTTTTGTAAAGGGTATGAAAATTTGGTTGCGCAGGAATTAGCCTTCCAATTTGTGAGAGGTAAATCCTTAAAGGGCCTATCTCATTGAGCGGCGAATGCTTGCGAACGTAGCGAATTTGGATTCGCGAACTTTTTTGACGAATGATGGCGAAAATCGGCGACTTTTAGTGACGTTTAGCGGCAATTAGCAACATTTGAGCGAATGTTTCTGAAAGTGTTTGCGAAAGGCAGTTGTCGACTATTTGCGACTGTAAGCCAATGTTAGCGACAGTTTTTGCGAAGATTAGCAACTATTTGCCAATCCTTTGCCACTATTTGTGAACGTTTGAGACCTTTATATAACTCAATGGGTCGCTTTTATAAAGGAACCATATGGTAACTTGGTCGCTAGCATTGGCGAAACGAAGAGAACTGACGACAACAAAGAGCGACGCCGTCTTACAACCGTTTGCAAAGGCTTACGACTGTTTTGCAAACGCTTGCAACTGTTTAGCAAACGCTTACAACTGTTTGCAAACGTTTGCGGAAAAATAAATTCGCAAAGAAATTTTGAACATGTTCAAAATTTCTTTGCGACAAGAAAAACTGTTTACAACAAAGAAAACTGTTTGCGATCTTTCTTGCAACCTTTTACAACATTTTACAAACTCTGGCGAAACCCCAAATTCGCTACGTTCGCAAGCATTCGCCGCTCAGTGAGATAGGCCCTTTAGAGCTTACCGAATTGAGGATGATATGACCAATTTATGATCAATTGTGATAAGTTTGGGTTTGCTGAGTGAAATGTTTGGTTTATGGGATTAACATTTTACGCATGAGTTAACAGGAATTGCATTTTTTATTGTAGCACTGTAATTTCCCTGGTAGACTCAGTGGTGTGTTCATGGGAGTCAGGATGGGGTGATGATACATGTTGTAATTTCCATGTTACAAACTGTTATTCTCTTACATCTGTGACTTTGAATAAAAACCTTCACCCCACATTTCAATTATTGTAAGATTAGTTGAACATCTCATTGATTTACTCAATACCCAGGTAGGGATAATGTAAATTGAATATTCAAATACGGTTTGTTGACAAAAGGAATGTCCAAGATGTCGGCTACTTATTCTTCAGGTAAATGGTAACTGAAATGTGGGGTGAAGGTTTTTATTCAAAGTCACAAATGTAAAAAATAACAGTTTGTAACATGGAAATTACAACATGTACCATCACCCCATCCGGACTCTCATGAACACACCACTGAGTCTACCAGGGAAAGTTACAATGCTACAATAGAAAAATAAATTCCTGTTCCGTGCATAAAAGTTTGGTTTAATAAACCATGAAAATCACTCAGCAAATCATGAATGTATCATATCACCCTCAATTCGGTAAGCTCCAAAGGATTTACCTCTCACAAATTGGAAGGCTAATTCCTGCGCAACCTAATTTCCATACCCTTTACAAAAGTGACCAGTACTCACCCAAGCATGAATTATTTTCAAACTTTATGGTGTCATATGAAAGTTGAGTTTATGAGCTTTCCATACATATAAAACTTTTCCCCCTAGAATCATATATTGTTATTCGGCAGCCATTTCAAAAGTGTATAGTTTTTTTCGGGACACACTGTATTAGCCTATGACGGTCCCGTGTGAACTTAGTTTACAACGTTGTCTCCCTGAATAATCAGATCATCTATTTAACATCCATATCCCTCGCTGGTGCTAAATGCGGACGATGAGAGGAAGCGAAAGATAAAAAGTCAAAGTGTTACATGTCTTGGGAAATCTTCAAATTGCATTCCATAGTCAGGCACTGTCTCATGATATGAGAGTTGAAGGAAATGTCACATGTTATAGGGATTATTAGGAGGGTGAGAGTGTGTGTGTGTGTGTGTGTGTGTGACTGTGTGTGTGTGAGAGAGAGAGAGAGGGAGAGAAAGAGAGAGAGAGAGAGGAAGGAGGATGAGACTGTGTGTGTGTGGGTGTGTTTGTGTTGATGGAAATGGAGTAGGAATTAATAAGTAGTTTGAGATAGAGAGAGAAAGAGAGATGGAGAGAGAGTGAAAGGGAGAGGGATAGAGAGAGAGAGGGTGCGCGTGAGAGAGAGAGAGAGAGAGCAGAAAGAGGGTGCGCATGTGAGTGTGTGTGTGCGTGTGCGTGTGCGTGTGCGTGTGTGCTGAAGGTAATGTCACATGGAATATGGGTTAATGAGGAGTTTGAGATAGATAGAAAGAGAGAGAGAGAGAAGGAAAGAGAGAGAGTGACAGAGAGAGAGAGAGCGAGAGGAGAGGATGTGTGTGTGTGTGTGGGGGGGGGGGGGGGTGTGCGCGCTTGCGTGTGTGCTGAAGGCAACTTCACATGGGATAGGGGTTGATAATGAGTGGGCGATAGGCAGTCAGAAATCAAGAGAGAGAAAAAGAAATAGTGCGTGTGTGTGAGATTGTTTTTATGTGTGTGTGTGCAGGGGCGTCGCCAAAGGGGGGGTGTGGGGGGGTGCGACACCCCCCCACCTGTCAGGATATTGTCGGTAAAATTGCGCTGCCGTCGGGAAAAAGAGAAAAGGGGGAGGGAAAAAAAGAGAGGGAAAAAAAGAGAGGGGAAAAAAGAGAGGGAAAAAAAGAGAGGGAAAAAAGAGAGGGAAAGAAAAGAAAGAAAGGAAAAGAAAGGAAAGAAAGGAAAAGAAAGAAAGAGAAAAAAGAAAAAGAGGGAGGAGAGGAAAGAAAGGAAAAGAAAGAAAAGGAAAAAAGAAGAAAAAAGAATGAAAGGGAAACAAAAGAAACGGGGGATAAAAAAGAGGAGAGAGAGAGGAGGAGTGGGAGTAAAAGAGAGAAGGGGGTTGTTGGGTGGAGCCGTCTCGTCGAGGGAGCAAGAAAGACACGGGTAAATATGTTGCTGTGTCGGGTCAGCTGTGTCGGTATTCTTGCTCGATCCTCGTGTACTATATCAATGCAGCAGTTTGAAGTCGGTGAGATGTATATTGTCGGTTGGCCGACAAGTTTTTTTTCCTACGAACTGTGACTTCTTATCCGCTGTGACGACCTCGAGAGTGACTACAACTACAATATTTGTATTTTCTCGAAGTTTCACTTTCCTATAATATAAGCTTAATCAGATGTTTAACATTTTCGGGGAAACTAAATTCAAACAAGGTTTAAGAGTCAACAACGGTACGACGAATCGTCTTCCTTTCTTTATATTGTGATGAAACACCAAAATTCCGCGCTTCGCGCGGAAGGGGAAACTTCATTTAGACGAGTCGAGAACGGTAGAACGAATCGTCTTCTTTCTCTAATAATTTAAGGAAACGTCAAAGCTTCCGCGCTTCGCGCGAGAGTGGGCAACTGAATTCAGACAAATAGGGCTTATTAAAAGTCGAAAACGGTACAACGAATCGTGTTCTTTCTCTAATGATTTGAGGAAACGTCAAAGCTTTCGCGCTTCTCGCGGGAGGGGGAAACTGAATTCAGATGAATAGGTCTTAAAAAGATTCGAAAACGGTACGAGGAATCGTCTTCCTTTCTCTATATTGTGATGAAATGCCAAAAATTCCGCGCTTTGCGCGGAAGGGGAAAACGTCATTTAGACGAGTCGAGAACGGTACAACGAATCGTCTTCTTTCTCTAATAATTTAAGAAAACGTCAAAGCTTCCGCGCTTCGCGCGAGAGGAGGAAACCTATTTCAGACAAAATTAAAAGGGCTTATTTAAAGTCGAAAACGGTACAACAAATCGTGTTCTTTCTTTAATAATATAGGGAAACGTCAAAGCTTCCGCGCTTCGCGCGAATGGGGGAAACTGAATTCAGACAAACTAAATAGGGCTTATTTAGAGTCTAAAACGGTACAGCGAATCGTGTTCTTTCTCTAATGATATGAGGAAACGTCAAAGCTTTCGCGCTTCGCGCGAGAGGGGGAAACTGAATTCATATGAATAGGGCTTATTAAGAGTCGAAAACGGTACGACGAATCGTCTTCTTTCTCTAATAATTTAATGAAACTTCAAAACTTCTGCGCTTCGCGCGGGAGGGGGAAGCTATATTCAGATAAGGATTAAGAGTCGAGAACAGTACACCGAATCGTCTGCTTTTTCTCATAAATTAATGAAACGTCAAAGCTTCCGCGCTATGCGCGGGAGGGGGGGGGGGAACTGAATTCAGAAAAGGATTACCAGTCGAAAATGGTACAATTAATCGACTTCTTTTCCTTATAATTTAAGGAAACCTCTAAGCTTCAGCGCTTCGCGCCGGAGGCCCATCACACACACCCCCCTAATGAGCGCGCTTTTAAGTGATTCTCTTGCTTACTACCGCCCCTCCCTAAAATAAGATCCTAGCTCCGCGCCTGCATTAAAATATATAGCTATGACGCTGACTAAATTGAAGAAATAATACGTATATTTATGTCGTCGAGGAAAATGACAATTTTGCGCATAAATTATGCAAGTACTATAGATAGTCCATAGGAAAAACAATTTAGCCTTCGGCCCCAGGTTTATAGGGTTGAATGTGTAGATTTTTGACATTTAATTTTGTCGGTAATTGGTGGCTAGTTTTGTCGGTAATCGTTGGCCTCTACACCCCCCCACTGAAAAAGGTCTAGCGACGCCCCTGTGTGTGTGTGTGTGTGTGTGTGCGCGTGAACTGTGTGTGTGTGTTATGTGCGTGGCATTTGGGAAGAGAGAAGAAGATGAGTCAATAAAAAAACTATCGAAAAAAAAAGAAGTGAGATCGCGAGAGAGGGAGACAAATATATAAATGGAAATAAGAAGTTGTTTTGGGGACTTGCGTGGGTATGTGCGCGCGGGTATGTGTGCGTGAGTATGGGTGGGATTCGGAATGCTTGTGCATGTATGTTATTATTTTAGTGATTTCATTCCATTATTTTTCTTCTTTGCTCACTGTTTTGTGAATAATTTATTTGTGTTATGAAAACGAAATAAAGTTTTGTATTTGTATGAATTATTGACATTGATTATTATGTAATGATTTATTTTGATTGACATCTCTAGGAAAAAGTATGTGGAAGAGAGAGATATAGGCACAAAGAGAGAGAGAGAGAGAGTGGGAGAGAGAGAGGTGGGGGAGGAATAAAGTGAGTGTCTGCGAGGAAAGGAGGAAAGTAATTTGAGCAAAAGATGACGCACATACGACACAATTTGAGGGAAAATAACAATGAGAAAACATATACAAAGACCATGAGTATATATTCCCATGTGAAATTACTAGATGTCAATGATAAAATGGCTAGATTGTTTAGCAAATTTTTTAAGCATGATTTTTAAAAAGCTTGATAGAGAATCTTCCCATCGACTTGAAAAGGCGCCATGATTTTTTGAAGCATAATGAAGTGAAGAAAGGTCAGTTGACACGTGACTTTTTGAAGAGATCAGATTATCTCAACGTATGGAACTGCATCAGGTGACACTGTACAGGCATAGCGAGATAAAAAGAGAGACAAAGACAAAGACAGACAGAGACAGAGATAGAGAAAACGGGAGAGAATGAGGGGGTGGGGTGAGAGACATGTCGAGATAAACTATTAACATATACTGCGGAAATAAATAGCATTGATTTTGAAATGGTGGGATTAGCTACATGCTTCTCGAAAAGTCTATAAATAACATGGATAAGGTGAAAACTGGTACTAAATAAAGGAGCATGAATTTAAACTAGGGTTAATATATTGCATTACGTGGGAGAGTGTCACGTATTTAACATCTCCCGTCTTTCGTGGGTTTCCAAATCAGCGGATTAGAACTATTTATCGAATGTTTTTCTAACATGTTTACTAAAGTTTCGTGCTGCGCGTGTATCACGTGAGTTAAATGAATCACGATTTGATATAAATTTGAAATGAGATCAAATGCGGGCCATCATATTCATGCACGTTTCCAGAGTTCTGTCTAACCGAATACAGAGTTATGTTTTAATCATAATGAAGTAAATAATCGCCAACGCACACGTGAATTCTATACGAGATTACAAGGCAAAAGTAGACATTGCATGGCAGGAATGGTACACTGATATATCAAGTAAAGAAAACATGAAACGTGACTCCGTTATCTCATTTTTCATTAGTTCACATGAGCAAACACGAGAAAAGGGTATTTTTACAACTGACCATTAGAAATCTTATCACTATCTGGACATCTGCCTGCCCACGCACGCTCGCGGGGCGTATACAAAATGTGAAGGTTCAGATGTCTTAAAAAAGGGTCTCGAATTCTATTAAAAAGGCAGTAAGCCAACAAACCCTGCAGATCTACACCAGGAAGTCAACGCGATGAAGAAGTCTTCTTTGTGACATCCTAAAAAAACTTAATTGACTATTATTACTGACTGAATATTATTATTCATATAGCCTATATAACAATGATGATGATAAAAATGAGAATATTATTTGATCATAACAATAAACCAGTAATAATAATGATAATTATTCTACTAATAATATTGATAATAATTAATAATGATAAAAATAATAGTGATTCGGTCTTACATGTATTTATTCAGGGTAGCTACGTCAGGCCCTGCAGTTATATAATTTCATGGGTTAATTAACACCTTATGCACGTGCGTCACATACTTTACTCAACAAGCCGTTTTGCTGTTTACTGAACTTATCAATATTTATCCGTAGAAGTAACATTAGAAACTCATATTTTGAAACAGATTACGGACATGGGGAGTGTTTCACAAAGACTATGATCGACTTGAAGTTGGACTTTACTATGACAGGCCGTTCATGCCACTGTTTGCTCTCACCAGGGGCGTACGCAGGGGGGGGGTTTGGGGGTTCAAACCCCCCCCTTTGGTATTTTAATGTAAGTAAACCCCCCTAAAAAAACCTAAAACCCCCCCCCCTTTGGCTTTTTTTTTTTTTTTTTTTTTATTATAACAAAAAAAAAAAAAAAAAAAAAATATATATATACCCACGGCTAACCTAAATAAGGTGACCTTACCCCCCCCCAACGGAAAAAAGTGTCCGCTTACCCCCCCCCCCCCCCCCCCACTAAGCGACTTTTCGGCCGGCTAAGTCGTTGCGATTTTTTTTTGACCTCCAAAAAAAAAAAAAAAAGTGTCCGCTTACCACCCCCCCCCCCCCCCCCCCCCACTGAGCGACTTTTCGGCCGGCGCGATTTTCAAATTTTCGGGAGCAAAATATTTTAAAACCCCCCCCCCTTGAAAAAATCCTGCGTACGCCCCTGGCTCTCACCATTTACTGGCATTGGTTTCTCAAGGGACGTAGAAATTGTGATCACGAATTCACATTGTTGATAATTCATTATTGAAGGGAAAACATAATATCTAAAGGTCTTAGTCTTAGTCTTTGTGAAACACTCACATGGAACCCCTTATGTCAAAGGCAAAACATATCTTGGCGATTGGTACTCTTTAATTTAGTACACTAATCTTTAGGAGATTGGAGAGAGAAGAGGTAAAGAACGACAGGAGAGCTGGGGAGAGATGTCGAAGTTGATGGTAAAAATCTTTAAAAAGGAGAGAAGGCGAAATGAACGGAGAGGGAGAGACAATTTATAAAGGAGGTTTAGACAAACCTAGGTTTATGACCGTCATATGACGTGTTTCGATGCGTTTCAGACCAAGGTTCAGACAAACCTTGGTCTGAAACGCGTCAAAACGCGTCATATGACGCATATAAACCTCAGTATTCGTATCATGCGATTACACACCTATCTGGAAGCGATCGGTAAAAGTTGATAATGTAAACATAAGATTCGATGGTTACTTTGAGGTTTTGGAATGATGAAAAATGTAAAGAAAATGACTAGTCGCTGAAAACAACATGGACATAAACACAGAAATAGGTATATAGGACTACATACACATGACACATGTGGCATGAACGATTGGTCTTAATTTTTAAGCTAGTTATTGTCATATTTCATATTTCAAATATGACGGCACTTGAAAAGAAATCCATTTTCATACGATACTTCTACATGATAATTATAATTACTCTTCATAATTGAAATAAAAAGAATGAGAAATCTCAGAAACAATGTTGTCCATCTTAACCAGAAATAGACCTTCTCTTGTCAAAAAGGCGAAATATTTTTTCTTCTAGTTTCTCTATTCAACAGTAGACACGTGGAATTAAACAACGTGTTAGGTGAACACGTGATTAAGACAACAATAAACTACAAAATGTATCGCCGCCAAAAAAGGGACTACAAAGGCGCCGACAGTTTTATAATTAAGATATAATTACACATCCATGTAATTAAACTGTGTCCTCATATTAAGCCAGCCCTAAAATCAGTGAGTAAAATCTATGGGTTTTTTAATTGCCTGTTACCAGTCTTTTTTTAGATGGAATACATCTCATAGATACTTGATTGATGAATAAGATAATTCTATATTTATCCATTTAAAAGCGATTAATAAACTGCCCCGACTTAAATCGTCTCGGTGTAGCCGATATCCGCTATTAAACACGTACAATTGTATTTCAACGAAGAATGTATTCAGTTAAACATGCTATTTGCCAAGAAGGGTTGTAAAGTATCGTATGCGTTAGTTAGAATATTTAATGATAATTTAGTAGATTTAAAATAAATCGCTATTATTTCATTAACTTAGACATAATTTCAATACGCTGAAAATCGACCAAAGATTTTATCGTAATATAAGCAGAGGAAGCAAATTAAATTGGCTTGCACTATGCATAATTAGTACGGATTACTTTAATTTGATTTAAGTGTTCATATCGTTTTAAGTAGTCCATCTCTATTGAAACTGCTGCATCTAATCAATATATCATTTTCCATTTCTTTAATGGCAGGCCTCTTTGGACGTGTCTTGAAAAGCTTCGGCAATAAATCCAAGTGACTCTCGCTCTATTCTTCGGCAAGTCTAGCTCATCCTTCGTTGACTCTCGACAAGTCTCGCTCACGACATCGGCACTTCTCGCTTATCATTCGTTAGAATTCCGGAAGAATAAGTTTCCCGAAAGGCGAACGAGCATCACAAGATCCTTAAAACCAACGCCCGCCGTCGTCATCGAAATGGAAGTCTACCTCATCATCGCCTCGATCTCCGCCGCTCTAACTCTCGGCATTGTCCTCGCCGTCCTCGTATGTGTCTGCTATATACAGTCGCCTGGGAAGCTGAGGAAGGAGATGGAAGATGATAGCGACTTCGAAGCTCAACCAGCAATGTTCCTACCCGAGCCTCCGAACTCCGATGACGAGTTCACACCGGGAATGAAGCTCCCATCTTTCAGACGTTTTGACAGTTCTCTAGACGGGTATAGGTGGACTTTTATCTTTTCCTATTTTTGATTTTTGATTTAAAAAATAAAAATTTTCTCTCTGTTCTGGAGGCATCGCTAAATCCTTATAAATGAACGGATGGGGTGTGCCTATCTATATAATTATATTTCACCCACAAGCATTGCTACTCGTGAGGAAGGAGGAGACCTTGAAAAATCCCCCCCCCCCAAAAAAAAAAAAAAAAAAAAGAAGAAGAAAAAATAATAATAATAATAATTAAAAAAAAAAAAAAAAAAAAAAATAATAATAATAATTAAAAAAAAAAAAAAAAAACGAGTGTCGATGTATTATGTTCACCACCCTCACCGGAAGACTTAAACATCGTATCATCTCTTTCTTTAGGTCAGAATCAACGACTTCCTCCTCAACACCTCCTCTTTCTCTTTATCCAGCCAGCTTCAAGATTCCCCGAGGTAAGTATTGATTATTTCTGAATAAAATGAAATACCAACAAGGATAAAAATTATTTTAACTAGATAAATATTCAGATGCATTTTATGATCTACGTCACCATGTTAATGAGGTGGATGCAAGAGATGGCCATGGAGGAGATTCCGGGTATTCCCGCCCCCTCTACAAAAAAAAAACTATAAAGAAAACGATAGACCTTTTTTTATTCCAAGGTGCATGTTGTCTACATGTGAATTAAAGCAAAGTCTTTCAATGCAAGATGCTGAAATTCTACGAAAAACTTGCATTTCCAAGGCGTTCATTTAGTTGTTTGCATGCAACTTAAGGTGAATACGTCAATATTACGTCTACTGTCATGTCTCTATCGTAATTATCATTATCACATTAATAAGCATTTCACTGCTTTTAGCTCTGTTTCTATGGCAACAGCGTGAAGGTCTTCTATCCACACGTTATTGATATTGACGCCCTTATCTGTTGGAGCACAAACTATTACGAATGAAGCACGTACAATTTTAGTATACTTTCGGAAGAACACTTCTACGTCGTCTTTTAAATGGTTAGACTTATTCACATTGCATGATTTTTAGTGACGACATTTGTTAATAAGTGTATTGGTCATTAAGTGCCTCATACAGTTTATGATATTGGAAATATCGATGTTATAATTGATAATATAATAATTACTGTTATTATTTATCTTATTATTATTATAATCATTATTATCATCATCATTATAAATATCATTATTATTATGAGTTTCTGCATTCCTGCTGTAAGTTTACAAGTCGTCGGCCGGCTGGCAGAAGGGCGTTACGACGCTAGCGACTCGAAAACTACTTTTTCGAATTATTCGCATTTAAAGATTTGTTTTATATTTAAACTGCTTTCCGTCCCGCAAATTGGTTTAAAACTTAATGACTAATAGAAATGTTATAGTAGAACAATTTTTCTCGGAAATAAGTCATTTAAAAAAAAGTTTGAGGCGATTCAGTGCTAACGCCCTACTGCTTTACGCTTCATTTTTTTTACCTGAACAATTCAAGCTAACGCCCTTCTGCCAGCCAGGCGTTAGTGTATATTGCTAGCTCTTTTACACTGGTAGCCATTCATTAGTCAGTCGTAGAGGCATATTTCTCAAAATAGCCACGACCCCAACCCTACTCCTAACCATAACCCCTACCTGATGCACACGTAATTAACCGGCGTATGCAAATGGTGGCAAATTAGTTACCCCAGGTACATTACTTTGTGACTATTTTTAGAAACATGATTCTGTGACGGATTAAATAATGCCTACTTTGGACAATGTTGTGCCAGGCAGATTAGCATTAACACTCTACTCTTGACTCAAATAGGAGTAGCACATGGCAATTGAATGTTGTGTTGATGCCACGGATCATTAAGAGGGTTTACCCAAAGAAATTAGTAGAAAAGTGATCGTATTTAAATTGATTGTAGTGGTTCATTTCTACCAACGCAGTAGTGAATATAAATATAATCTAATGGGCATGATGAGAGTAAGGGAAGAAAATAAATGTACTAACGAAATGGAAGCTGATTGCTATTTACATGTAAGTGGCGAAAATAAAAGGGCGATGCGACCTTGTATTAGTTCATTTGTACGAAAGCAGAAAAATAAGATAAACAAAATGGCGGAAGTATGAAATAAATTGGACCAATAATATGAAAATGTTTGACATAATTATTAGATCACTATAGGTCTATGCGAATATCAAATTGGTAGTTTGATCAGTAGATTATGACTTAGTCGCAAATAACTCTACCGTTTGTCGTGTACAAAAATATTATTAATTTATGTTTTTCTCTGAAGTGCCTTCTCCCTCAGGGCACTACTCAAAATATATAATAGACAACATATTTCTATACAACTTTCAAATATTCATAATAATTTCATTTTTGTCCGATTTCATTCAATCTTTCACCAGTCTACTCGTCTGATTTTCTGCTTTCCCCTAGAGTAGTTTGCTATCAAGATTGTATCTCCCTTTAATTTACTCCCGTAGGCCAGAGAGTCAACAACGATAAACAAGTTGACAAAAGACCTTCACGATGTTGCCATAGTAACAGAGCTGACAGTGGTAAAACATCAATTAATGTGATAATCATCATAGCGATGGGGATATGATAGTCACAATAGGAGATCAAATATTGACGTATGCACCTCTCGCTTGTACGTAGACAAATTAAGACCCCCAAAATAGTTCATAGTGGAATACGATATTTTTCAAAGATCACGTAGCACAGAAATTGTGTACGGGGGCGGGGGGGGGGGGGGGTAATCCCTTTTATGATTATTATTTTGGGGTGCGACATTAAGACATAGAATATGCGGAACTTTTTTCATTTTGCTTGCTAGAAAAATCACCCCGACGTGTTTCCAGTTTTGGCCCGAGCCCATAAGTGCTAGCGACACCCCTACATTTCTTTCTAGTTACCGCGCAGTACTGAAATTCCGTTTCCCACACAAAAATAAGTTAGCTTGCTTTATTTCGTGCACTGTAGTTATGGATGGGGATCAATGTATCGGTTCGCAAATATTAAGTATATGCACAATTTTCAAAAGTAATTAATTGACGAAACCTTTTTAAAGGAAAAATGGAGCATAAATGTTATTATCCCATTAGACAGTATTACAGTTAAAGAGGGGCTGCTTTCATTTTAGTTGGATGTTTCAAAATAGGCGAAATCATTTTTTTCCCTGATTTTTTAAAAATAGATGTAGCATGTTCTGAAAAGATATTCCTGAATACGAACGGCCATACAGCTTGCTAATGAAACGAAGAGACACCTGCAAACTCAGCATAATTGTTATTTAATACCACTTTCCCCCTCTTATTAAAAGGTACTATGTCCTATTTGCAGGCCAAAAAATGAAAAGGTTAAATTCCAACGGCATTTGAAAGATAATACTAATTTAGAACTTCCCTAATCAAAAAAAAAAGGGGGGGGGGGGGGGGCTTGAAAAGGTCATTAAGTAGGAAAATAACAACTATTAGTTGTCGAATCGACTTAAGAGCTATAGAGCCAGTAAGTAATAGTCTGATTTGCAGACCATTGTACCGAATGGTCGTACGTTTTATGCTGCGCAAAGATTCAATCAGTTTAATTTTGGCCATTACAAGAAGTGGGATGTTGATGTAGACAAATGCTCATGTACCCTTTAAAGCTCATTGTATGTATGTTATTACCAAAGAAAAAAAGCCAGTCAGTCACTCAATAGTGTCTGACAGTGAAGTCTAGCAAGTAAACGGGTTTCCTTGCATAATTTGAATATTACGACACTGCTAACGTTTAAATTTCAAAGGACATACATGACATATTCATAATTCCTGCAAAGTTCTACAGAATTTGATGTTGGCTGCAACAGGGACATAGTATCTTTAACAAAACAAACCCTTTTCCACAGCTCCTTCAAGCACCATCAGTGATCTATCTATTGAAAAGGCACAACCACCGATTAGTCCAAGGACGCCCTCTATGAGTAGAAAACTGGATCCTGCTCAACTCGACCCAACTCTCATATGTACAAAGAAATGTCGGTAAGTAGTCCAGTGTTAACAGCATTTTTTAGCCTTTAATTTCTCACTGGTGGGACTAAACCTATCTTAAACCACACCATCCACCCCAAATGCTAATTATCAACAGCCCAGGAAATTCATATTAGGGATTTATACACTGTTATCATGGGTTATAAGTTATACCAATGAACACAATTGTGTAAGTTTTCTTTGGTGTGACGCCTATCCCTCTTCTCTCCCCCTCTCTCTCTCTCTCTCTCTCTCTCTCTCTCTCATACACACGCAAGCACACACGCACGTACCCACACACAACTCAATTAGTTTCGTCTAACCAAAGAGATACAGTCTCTTTGGTCTAACTGTGAGCTCCTCCTTTTGTTAAATCATTCAAAAAATGTCCCCTCACCCCATGATCCCCTCTCTGCCTCCGCAACTATATTTCTCTCTCTCTCTCTCTCTGTGTACCTTCTGCTTTCTCCCCACGGCTAAGTCTTGTTTATCTTATTCTATCTCTTCCTTCTCTCTTTCACTTATCCATCTGTTTATTCTCTCTTTCTCTCTAGCTCTAGCCTTCCTCTGTCCCTATCTCACCTTCTCCCTCTCTCTTCTCTTTCTCTTTCTCTCTCTTTCTCTCTCTCATTTCTCTCACCCCCCCCCTCCATTCTCACCTGATATTAACCATTCCTTCACGGTCTATCCCATCGTCGTGTTTTATCACAGTCTCCTCCCCAGAAAATATCCCAGGATGGGTCAACGCTAGGTATCATGAACTTCTCTCTCAAGTACAACTCCGAGATGGGTCTACTTACAGTAAGACTGATCCAGGCTCGCAACCTACAACCCAGGGATTTCAGCGGGACAGCTGACCCGTACTGCAAAGTATGCGTCATACCACACGCATCGAAGACGTTACAAAGCAAGGTACGAATATTTTATGTGTAGCAGTTCTAGCAACAAAAACAATCTTCATACCCCTCTATAGCCAACGAATTTATATTTTGTATTATTATGAATAATTTTAAGCGACGCGCATATAGAAAATGAATACACCCCCTCCCCCATGCACCCTCTCAAAAAACAAAAATATAGAGCCGCGCCTGAATTTCATCACTTCAAAATTTTAACATGGGGCCCATGCATGCACAATCCCTCATTATGGTTCTTACCGGGCATACACGATGGGGAAGTTTCAGACAAAATTGTCCTTGTTGGTCATTTAGTGTTGAAGAGGCGTTATTTTTTTCTCATTCATGTCATCAATGATACCATTATATTTTATTCCAAATATTTTGGTCTAAATGATGTTGCGATGTGAATGCAGTCTGGATGCACTGGTCCATGCACAGTGTGTAGAAAAATGAAATGTGAGGGAGTGGAGTGATCATGCTATATTATATTCGCTTCTCCCTTTCTTATTTTCCCTCCTTTCGTTTAGATTTCCCTCTTGTCTCTCTTTAAAAAGAAAAAAATGGACACTCTGTTTTTCTCGATTCGACTATTCGACTTTTAATAAGATCGAGAGTACCGCATATTCAATATACACTGAAATAACTATAAACTTACCATATGATCCCTCCATCAGGTGCATCGGAAAACGGTTTTGCCGGAATTTCGAGAAAGTTTCGTCTTTGAGATCCCAGAAAAAGACATACATCGGCAGACGGTCCGCGTATACCTTTACGATTACGATCAATTCTCGAGGGACGAGTGTATCGGTGTTGTCGAGCTACCTCTGGCGCACGTGGACTTGACGGAGAAACTCGAGGTTTGGAAGGGAATCCGAGCCCCGCCATCTGTGTGTACAACTCTGGTATGTTAATAAATCAAATGACCACGTGCTTCTGATGTTAATTAAATACGTTTAGTAAAGGGTCGTTCAGAGATATGACCCGGTAATCCACTGCCCCCACCCCATCAATTCTACGTGTAAATAAATTGTAACTGCGCGCAACAAAATCTCCTGCGCGTATTTCTGAGCTCTAAGTTTAAGACACAGAAATGTGAAGCTATTTCACTATTAAAAAGAAAACACAGCGGTTTTGGCGCGTCATATCTGAGGAGGCGTATGTTTTGTAGATAAAAATGGAATATTCAGTGAAAAAAATGTACATGTATATCTATTCCCCCCCCCCCCCACTCCGGGGTCGGAATGACCGCATGCGTGTTACCAAAATGTCCGGTAAAGGGGTACTTTTCACGCACAAAAAGTCCGGCTGGTACATACACAAAATTGATTTTACACACCGGACTTTCAAAAGGAGGGAACTCGCATATACGTACCCTAAATAACACGGAGTGGGGGGCCGGGATCTATTCCTATGAAAATATTATTGTTATAATTCTTTATATATATATTTATTTATTTATTATTATTATTATATATATATATATATATATATATATATATATATATATTTTTTTTGTGGGGGGGGGGGGGGGGGCAGTGGTTAACCGCATCATATCTCAACAAGCCTTTATGCCACTATTGGTGCTAGTTGATCTAGCACGTTGTAGGAGGTCTTACCGTTGCAGTTGATTCAAATGAAACTGCAGAAACTGATTTTGTTGTTGATTAAAGGAGTCCTTTTAATTTCCTTATTTCATGGGATCCAGATGATTTGGATTGGTGTTAATTAAAGCTATGGTCACAACTCAGAGCGGCGACCGTCCGATTAGTAGCCTGCTCGGTCGCCGCTGAAATTTTAAGGCGTCCTGTGACTGACTGATCTCCCCGCGGCGATCGGCCGGCGACCAGGCGGCCACTGCTCGGCAGCCTTAGACCTAGCGTCTTCGATTTTTTACCTAAATCGCTCGACGGCGAACGCTCGATTAGATCGTTGCCCGGGTGGTGACCGCCCTAGCACCGAGCGTACTTTGGGCGACGAGTGAAAGTGAGCAGGCGCCGCCCGAAATTTAACTCCGCGCTAAAACTTCAGCAGCGACCGAGCGATGCCCTAAAAACAAGCGGTGCCCGGGCGAAATTGGCTCAAAACTCGCCGTTGAACGAAGGTTGTTCATTTGAACCAAATCCATGACCCATACCAATACTTTGTATTACCTTTAAACCGCCTCAAAAACAAAAGTTAAGAAAGATAGAAGAACAAAAAAAAAACGAAAAAAAAAAAACCCGCCCCTTTATTTGAACGTGTAAATGAACTGCAACTGCGCGCAACACAGGTTGTGCACTTATCCACTGAGCACAGTGTTATACCATACATAATCGGACAGGTAGTATAATTTACGTCATCATTAAAAAATATATATATTTATCTTTGTTCTCTGTAGTGCCCATCTCATGTTCTCGGTGACCTGATGTTTTCACTCTCATACCTTCCAAGTGCTGAACGTCTCACGGTGGTCATACTAAAAGCCAGGAACCTACGCACCGTTAGCACTGCTGAGGGAAAGCAAACCGCAGGTAGGAACTGTTTCTTTAACACACCCTTCCGTTTCAATGTATTCATCGATTGATTGATTGACTGCATTTACTTTATACAAAATTGACAAAACGTAATACAGTATTTTTTTCTTAAAACACGCATTAGCATTTTTGAAAGTAATACAGAAGTAATTAATGCCATGTAAGGATGTTCTGTAAATCATTCAATACGAATATGAAAATTGAGCACATATATATTGTTTGTTTTGGGGTCCAATTTGTGAGGAAATATTTAGCAGCGAATCATCCAACCGGTGAATAAGCGAGGGGGGGGGGGGAGGGGGAGGGAAGGTAACACTAAATCTTTTGTTATTTTTTGCTAGGGGGGGGGCGTTTTAGTTTTTTGTTTAAAAAAGGTAAAATTTACGTTTAATACCATCTTATTTTGTTACCAGTTTCTTTTTATAGCCAGCCTAGTTGTATACATTGTTCTTTTCCACCCTCTTTATCTTGTTGCAACGTATACACACATAGTCGAGCTAAATAAATATGTCTTAATGATACGAGGAAGTTGGTCTAATCCTCATTTTATACATTAACACTTTGATAGAGTAGTGATATGAAGTCATTATTAGCCTATCGTGTATGATACAAATTTACAACCATACATCCTTATTGTTCTCGGACCTCCTTTATCAGATCCATACGTCAAAGTTTCAATATTCTACATGAGTAAACGACTGAAGAAGAAGAAGACATCTACACAGCATGGAACACGATCTCCCGTGTTCAATGAGGCCCTCGTCTTCAATGTCGACACCGACTTCTTACAGCATCTCACCATCGAGTTCCAAGTCATTCATGAGAACAGATTCGGACCAAACGAGGTGAGCTTGGACTCAAGTATTGAATGCAAAGACACGGTTTTCCTGTGTATAAACCAGTGTTTCCACCACACTAGACGGAACTGGAGTAATCAGTCCCAACACTTTTATACAAAACTAGATCATATTAATGGAGATATCATTATTTTAGTTTTGCTTAAATCTACCCTCCGAATTGAAATTCGTACTACGACTGAAAGAAAAATCAATATTATGTTTTCCTATTTTTCAAAGATAAGCGTTGATCCTATTCTTAAATTCGTGGTTTCTTTACAATTTCAGGTAGCCTTAATTGATAGACCAAAATAATCGACTAGAATTGTTCTCAGACCGTCCCCTGGTAATTTCTGGTTTATGTTCAGTTTCGTTTAGACGTTCCTTTCACTTAATCATGGTATCTTATATTGAAGCCTTTATTTATCTTTTTCATAATTCAGGTCTTGGGGAAAGCCGTTGTTGGTCCAGGAACTGGCGGGGAGGAGTTGGCCCACTGGAACGACATGATCCGCTCAGGAAACAAACCCGTCGCCAGCTGGCACTGTCTTTTACCCTGAGCTCTCGTCGACATGATGGCATATATCGACTTTCAACCAATCAGCGCTTGAGATTATCAGTCAACCAGCCAATCAGCGACGAGGAATTCTTCTTCGCGTTCGCGTTCACAGACAGATTGCTGTCTTATGATCACTGATGATGCATGTTATTCTGCACTGATCGATCGGTTTTTGTTTTTGTTTCAATTTGGTGTGGTTGATAAGCACTTTACAGCTTCTAATTTGGCATTGTTATTTATGGACTTCATGAAATGGTCTCAAACAGAAAGCCATCGACGCCAATTAGATCAAACTTTGATAGCGGGTAGAGGCCGTCAGACCATGGACTGCCTGTGACAAAATGCATAGCAGATGCATTCAGAAGAACGTGGCAGAGGCCAATGGCGTGGCTCTCTCATTTGCTAGACACTGGGAGACAGTTCTGTGATCACCAAAAGTTATGGTGCTTAAAGCTATTTTTAAAGCTAACATTAATTGAAAAAATATGAAGGTCACTTTGTACTTTTTCACCTGTCTCACATGTTATTGTGACGCAACGACGCTAAGAATATCTGACAACCGTTACTGAAGGGCGTCAGAAAAACACACCAGTCTTCGCGTCGGAGAGCCCTACTATCAAGAAGCTTTACCAGAATCTAATGCAGGATGCTTCATGTAGAACCATTACCCGTGAGAACGGGTCATGACTCTAAAGATATAATACAGAATGTACGTGTCGTGCAAGACGGTTTGTTTTAACTGATTATTCTTGACTGATCAATAGCATTGAACCTCGAGGAGTATGTCAAGATTCAGCGACAACACTCTGGAAGATTTCCCTGATTGACCAATATCCATATTGTCATCGCCGGTTACATTTATACTAAGCCATGGACATCGTTACTGGTTGATCAGAATATGTGAAGAAGAAAAGAAAATCACAAAAAGTTTCGATATTGAGGGACAATGTCGGAAGTTATGATCAGGGAAAATGCCTTAACATACAGGCTTAATAGAAAAGTGGTAAACGCTGATTTATTTGGAATAACCGACTTTATAAAGCGCCTTTTCCGTTGGATGTTAAGAATAAGAGGTTAACCCTGAATCATCAACGCGGTTGAAATTTATTCTTAACGGGCAGCTACCGATGAAGAAAGCCTTTTGATGAGTAAGGAGTTCATGTTTAAAAGTGTTATCAAAGCGCTGCATGTTACATACTTAAGCCTACTGCAACAGCTAGTATATATGCTGCTCAGGGGCAGATGAAATATGTCATCGAGGCGTGTTCGCCTGGGTTAAGACCGTCCGACCTGAAGACACTGATAATCAGATTTGTCAGCAGTGTGCGGACAAGAAAAAAGGGGAAGTGTTTAAAAGAAGTTCTTCCATTGGCTGGTTACCAGTGGAATTGAACAGTCAGAAATATATTGTGCGAATGGGAAAAAACGGTTAACCACTAAGCATTATGTACTGATGTGGACCTCGGTCAATAGCCATGGACTTACCACAGGCTTCATCGCTGACAACCTCATGATCCAGTGATTCTTCGAATCCTGCTCTCGAAATTTATTGCGAAAATGTCACCTTGACATACTCGAGAGGCCTTGGTTAGGATGAAGTGTGCACCCCCCACCCACACACCCGCACACACACACACACACACATACCACACAAAGCCTCCAGATGCCAGGAGATGTTGCATGCGTTTTCCAGTGATGCCATTGTTGAGTGGGCGCACTTGTTAAATGGCGACTGCATGGCTTGCGTGCTCCATACCTAAATAGTGTGAGGTGCACACTGTCATGACTGTGAGTGCACAATTGTAACTGAATCCAATGAACGTAGTCACCACACGCTAGTTGGATTCAGACGCAGAGAAGTGAGTGAGATTCAAAACAATTTTTTTTTAAACCCTTAAAAGGCCGGGCTATTTGAGGTCTTAATACGGCCGGGGCCCGGGGGGGGGGGGGGGGGCATATTTATGCCCCCCCCCCCAAAAAAAAAAGATCTCGGCCTAGGAAATTCCAATCAATGTGAAAATTAGCATGGTGATAGATTGGAGTATATTGAATTAGACGGTAATGTTTATTTTCTTTTATGTTTATTCATATTTGTTTAATTTATATTTTTATGACAATATGCAAATTAAATTTTTGTTGGACATTTTCAAAAATGCGTGATTTTGAACAAAGCATGGGCAGATTTGATTTGAAATTGCTGTTTTGGTTGAGTTATAACATTTATCAATTGAAATATAATAGTTTCTAATACAAACATACAAATAAACACACAAACATGTACAAATATGTTTGCTACATGTTGTTTCATATAAAACTATAGTTGGTACAATATTTTGCGGGTGAAAAGCGTCAGTTTCTTTTATATTTATAATTACCAATTTCCAATGTTTTCTATTGTTTTTAATTTCTTATGTATTTCATTATATGAATTAAAATATGCTTGGCCAATACTAAACAAATATAATCATGAATGTATGACTGCATAACATAAAATAAATCACTCATGATATTGATTTTAATAAAGATCATAGAACTGCAATATACTTACACACGCACATTTGTGAGAATTACATATTTGTATCGACATGTGATGATATTTTGTCACCTCACACCCGAACCACAGGTCCGCCCTTAACAAATTTGGTATCAAACTGTGCGGGAGACATGAGGGAAAAATCTCATGAAAATTTCAGCCCGAGAGGGTTTGGGGTTTTGATGCAGCGGCAAAAATCCGACGGCCTTATCAGGGTTTATTCGCGATCAGAATATCACTTATGTGTGAACCCTAAACAAATGTCATTGAAAAGTAAGATCCTGATTGCGATTAGAATGACACAACGATGCTGGACACTCACTGCGTATTTTGTTATTCCACAAAAGGCGGCATTTTCCCTCTTTTTGATTGGGGGGGGGGGGGGGGGGGTTAAGTTTTTAAGTTATTTTTTGTTATAGTTTTATCATGTAAATGATTATTGTTGATTACACAGTGATTCATAAATTGTTATACCTCACTATTTTATAATTACCATTTCTGTAACGTTACATGGATTGGAAAAGAATACCTTCGGGTTATAATTATTATGTTAATCTTTTTCTTTTCCCCGCATCCATGTGACTCTTTTCCAAATGTACCCTTGTTCAAGTTGTATTCACTGATTTTTCTTTGTCTTTGCCGAATAAATAATAATAATAACTTTACACGT
The DNA here is from genome assembly GCA_035222895.1 of Strongylocentrotus droebachiensis. Classification (NCBI taxonomy): domain Eukaryota; kingdom Metazoa; phylum Echinodermata; class Echinoidea; order Camarodonta; family Strongylocentrotidae; genus Strongylocentrotus; species Strongylocentrotus droebachiensis. Next base: position 122,734 of record JAVYIG010004534.1, on the reverse strand, counting down.
TACAACTTTCTTCATAGCGTTCTTTGATATCCCGTCCATGTCTAATACTTTCGTTGATCAATGTTATTCACTTGAAGGGTTATAGTTTATCATGGGTAATTTAAGTAGCTGGTCATTTTATCATAAACATGTAAAGAAGTATATCTGCCAAACTCTTGAATGAGAACTAAACATATCCAACTAATGAGAAGACGGAAAAGCAATCATATTGGATTTTAATATTGTATGTATCTTTTCAACAGAAATTTGAAAAAAGATTGAAAAGCGTATGAAATGTAAAATACTCTTACGCATAAATTGGGTATAAACAGATATACAGAATCGATAATATGGGGTATAAAGAGAATTGTATCACATCAGAAACAGCCACGAAGGATATGAACAGGTCGTACGAAAAGGTTTAGTTTAACGTTACATTTTATTGAAAGAACTGCCTCAAGTGAGGATTGTTATGAACGCCCATCGAATATACTAGAAGCATCAGATTCGTGATAATGCGAAAGTCTACAATATTTTGAAGGTATTACACGTTGAATTAAAGGGATACGGTCGTTAATGTGCATGTGCAATAGGTCATAATTGACACTAGACTTGAAATACCATTAATTGGAGTTCATGTCTTTTACGCACAGCAGAATTTGACGTCCCATCACGTAATACTCCCTGCATGGTGTCAAAATTCATACGAGAACCCATGGTTACGTGACTTTCAATCATATGCAGGGATAGCAGTAGCTTCATGAACGTAATTAGAAGGTGGCATAAGGTTGTGTCTAATTAAAATCAGCCATTTTGATACGATGTAAAAACAAAGTGCTGATTATATTAGTGACAAAAAGAAGCTGTTTGTTCTGACGTCAACGAGCTTTGATCACGCGTGCCTGACAGCAGCGCACGTTCAGTATACTCGTTATTAGAAAATCAAAAGCATTTTGTGTATGTAACAATTTACATGTATATAAAGTATGATTACTTTTTCATTGCTAAATCTTGGTACAAAAATCGTTGTATGATATGCAACTTTATAGATCATTGACTAATGTTGAATCCAAAAAATTGTTTTAATCACATTTATCTAATTCAATTTTACATTTGGTATAACCCACCAGCGGCACTCAATGGATTTAATGTAATGAATTCAACTGGTGTATTGTCAACATATCTATATTAAAACGTTGAATGTAAAATAATAATATGAGAAAGAAAGTGTGGCAAAAATTGTACAAAAGAAACTACCCCCCCCCCCCCCAACAACAAAAATAACAAAAATAACAAAACATAAAATTATTGTATATCGGAATACAGTTATCTAAATGTTAAACTGGTATTTATAGTTTCCGAATAATTTTCTAAATTTTGTCATGGATGGCGATGACAAAAAAAAATCGAAACTGTAAAGGGTCTTATTTTCATAAGCGTTCATATTAACATTTCCCTTTCAATCGACGATGTCATCCATAAAGAAAAGACAAGAAAAAATTAATGTTATAGACCCTGTGTGAAATCGTTCATACTTCAGTCACAGCACCAAACCGACCCCACATCAGGGGCGGATCTACGGGGGGGGGGGGGGGGAGATTAACCCCCCCCCCTTGGGCTGGCAAAAAAAAAATTGTGATCACTACCCCCCCCCACTGAACGACTTTTTGGTCGGCGCGATTTTCAAATTTTCGGGAAAAAAAATAAAGTTGGGCCCCCTCCCCTAAGAAATCCTGGATCCGCGCCTGAACTATATTGCTGTGCCATAATTGTGATCCTCTCAATTTATTTAGTGTTTGTTTCACTTAGGCATCTTTTCGACTGGGTTCTCAACTAAGTACCGCAATCAAGACTATGAAGGCAATAAGTGCACCGATAACAAGTCATTGAAACAAACACTAAATAAATAGAGAGGCTCACAATTATGGCACAGCACTATATAGTTACATATTGTCTCCAACATTAAACAAAAAATGCTATCCTTTTTTTTGGTCAGCCCAAGGGGTGGGGGGGCGGTTAACCCCCTAACCCCCCCTCCCCCCATAGATCTGCCCCTGATGAGGGGTCGGTTTGGGGCTGTGACTGAAGTATGAACGATTTCACACAGGGTCGAGAACATTATTATTATTTTTTTTTTTTTTAATTTTGTAAATGTTATCTGCCTGTCGGAGATAATGGTGTTACAATGCTCATATACAATTATACATAAATTTGGATATTTGTTAGTGAGTTTCCTGTTGGCTGAAAGGGTATCACGTGACACTCAATTTCTTATATTAAAGATCATTGTGTCATATAACAACCTTCTCTGCACGATAAACTCGTAGAAAAGTAAAGGAAAGTGCTCACCGTCAAGGTTTATTTGATTTTGTTTTTGTTTGACACCCGGGTTTGACAATCAAATGTGCATTTCTGAAAACTTTGTTTTCACCGACAAGAACATTAATGTGATTTACATAGGTGGCATGATATGAAATTCTCATGAGAATATAGATTATTATGATGAAGGCGTTTTAGGAGAATCCCATTCTATTTTCATTATTTTTTCGCCTGTGTTTCCTATGATACAGTACATGTATGATAGTCACATTGATGTGAATGTATTGATGCTTTATTTTTGAGAATAAATTGCAATATCAATTGATTATCGTGTGAACATCGTTTTATGCTTATTGTGTACACATACACTCCAAGTCATGGGCCAATACCCAGGTATATTAGTGATCCTACAGTGACAGAACAGATTCCGAGTGTTATGAGTAGTATACCATTGCCATTAAAATAGTAACCAAGTCTGATGAATTTAGACGTGGAAGCCGTCTATTATTCCGTTATCCGGTTAATGCACAAATAACAAATATTGCCATAACAGTTTCCTTTGACGCCAATGAAAGACGATATATGATCTCAAAAATGGAGTAACGCGAAATATCCTCAAACTCCCTTTCTCTCTCTCTCTCTCTACAACTCTCTTCCCCTCTCTATATAGGCGGTGTCACACAGAGGCCCAAAATCCGGATGTTAGTTATCCTCTTAATTGGCTGTCTGTCATCAATTGTCCCTTCAAAAATCGTCTAACGAAGCAAGAAAATTCTCCCTTGAAAGGATTTTTCAAGGGATTTTTCTGTGTGACACCGCCTTATGTTTCTCTTTACATTATCCATTTTACTCATGAATAAGGAACATTATGTTTCGCCCAAGGGTAAGTCAGAAAAGGAATGATTTTCGATCAATAACTTTGTTGTGAGCTATAAGAGCGGTATATCAGAAGAAAAAGCTGAATGGCGCTACCCAAGAAGCCATTGTGTGTTTATTTAATCGAAGGCATACCCACAGTAAAAGACTTGTTTAGGATACTGAATTTAAAGTTCTTTCATCACATCCAAAAGGAAAAATGTATCTGTAACAATTCGCATCTGAGGAAGATGTCTGAACTCTTTAAATCGAAACTGTTACAGGTTCTCCCTGGTCAGATCGATGCCGCACGTGTGGCGATCGTTGATGCAGATCCCCTAATTCGTCAGCATCATGATGCAGCGATGAATTCCAGTCTAGTTGGTAACAGTACTTGCTACAACTATTTTACTACAGAGTCCACATCACAGAACAAAACCACAACACAAATAGTCAATGAATTAGCCATGGTCACATAGTAAATATGCTTCAAACTACATTTTATTCACAAAAATTGTTTTTCACATCAAACTTCTTATGCTACTACAGCATGCATCTAAATTCCTTTTTTTTCATCTTGCAGGAAAGATTACCCCCCTTTCAATGTCTACATTCAAATACATATACAATAATACAAGTAAGTGCATTCTTGAACCTAGCTACTGCATGTTCATATTAAAGCAATCGTAAACTTTCTATCCTCTTCTACTAAATACATGACATGTACAATTGTCCATATACTGTGTACACTAACATGCATTGAAACATACATAATACATATTTTTCATCATTAAAAACAATCCACTGTCAGCACATCCATAGAAAAAATAAAACTTTCAAAGCACCAGGGGCCGTATTCAATAGGGGATTGAGTCAATATTTTACTTAGCAGTTTACTTGGCTATATGGAATATGTCTCAACTCGTATTCACTGAGATCTCATCTGAGCGTTTTAATTGAGTAAGTCGACTTTAAGGTACGTAAAGCCTATCTGTAATAGTTTGGCCAGGAGGGATTAGACCTCCAAGCTTGGTCACTGACAGATGGTTATCTCATCAAATCAGCTCTCAATTAACATTTTAAAAAGGACACCATGGGTGACCAACGGGTACCACTTAAGCTATGGTCACAAATCAGAGCAGCAACCGACCGATCAGTAGCCTGCTCGGTCGCAACTGGAATTTAGGCATCGCCCAGCGGTTAGGTCGGTGCCCGGGCGGCGACCGCCCAGGCACCGAGCGCATTTTGGGCGGCGAGTGAGAAGTGAGCAGGCGCCGCCCAAATTTTAACTCCGCGCTAAAACTTCAGCGGCGACCGAGCGATGCCCTAAAAACGAGCGGTGCCTGGGCGGCCGCCGCTCGGTGGCCGGGCAGCCGCCAGGCAGAATTCGTTAAAAACTCGCCGCTCGGCCGCCGAGCAGGCTACTTTTGGGTAATGTGACCATAGCATTAGGAGTTGTTTACTATATAGAGGGCGCAATTAGCTACAAGTAGTGCAGTCCCGTATGCGCATATTTTTTTTACACAACTGTTTAGCCATTTTCGCGAAAAAATTCCAAGAAGTGCTCTGGTGAAAGAGTCTAAGTCGTCAGCGCACTATGTGCAAGCACGTTCACCCAGGGAAGGGAAAATGATAGAAAGGGGAAAACAAGGATGGTGGAGAGGATATGGAAATGGAAAAGGAAAAACAAGGCAATACATAAGGAAAAAGAAGAGAATAAGTCAAAGGAAGAACACAGAAATACATAATTGAAGAGCTATAAGAGGATTATAGAGCTAGACTAAAGAAAAACAGGGACATAAAGAAGGAGAAAGGAAATCTATCAGATTAAAACAAAGAAATAGATGACGAAGGAGAAAAGGATAGATTGAAGGAGAAACAAAAGAATAACATAACGAGGAGAACTGCAGGGGGGGGGGGGGTAGATTGTGAACAAAGAAATGTATAACGAAGGAGAAAAGGATAGATTGAAGAAAAAATATAAATACATGACAAAAGAGAAGAGGATAGATTGAAGGAGAACACAGAAATAGATAATGAAAGAGAAGAGAGGATAGATTTAACCCGAAACAAATAACGATGTGCATGCAGCTCCAGCAATCCAACACTGCTAAGGGTAATGCTAGACTCTGTCTCTAGTCGTTTGCACAGTATATTTGACTGAAGTGGCTAAACAGTTGTGTAAAAACAATATGCGCGTCCCGTATTAAGGTATCTACGTCACACAATTGTGGACAGCTAATGAAGACAGTATAAAAGTCATGTCCGCCACTCAAGACCTCCAAAATAATTGGCTTAATAGTCTCCTAGGGAGATGTCTAAAACTTATGGTAAAATAATAGCCAAAGGCTTCAAATGCATACCAAATTTGGCTAAATATGTTATCTTGGCTGAAAACTGGGTAAAAAACCTTTCATTTTGTACATACCGGTAAGCATTGCATTGATTAATGGCCCCGATTATTACAGGAAAGGGAGAGGCAGAAATCAGAAGAAAAATTAAATCAATAAAAAACAAATTCATAAATGGGTGGCTACTTTTTCTCTTTTTTTTGTTTGTTGATCGGTGTGCGGGTGTTGGTTTTGTTGGGTTTTAAAAGACGATAAATGAGCCGGTTGTGCCCCCCCCCCCCCCATTTCCCTCCTGCCAATAGTCTGTCAGTGACTGGAATGCCTCAGCATTAAATTGTGATATACACCAGTGTCAACAAGTACATCCACATGATTATCAATATACCTCAACCAAAAATCTACGATTGTTACTATATCAGAACATAAACTGTGATATTTACAAGTACATGAATTGAACTACAAGTCAAACACGGCATTTCTCCTAAATATCTCTTTTCACTGTATGTTCTATTGGTTGACATGCATGTAAACTATGTGGATGTACATGTATACTGTATATACATGCAAGCATAATAATAAGGCTAAAACTTTGTAGATTTAATGTCGAACAGGAAATTATATCAAAAGTACTGGTAAATTATGTGACTTTGTAGTTGTTTCATGGTTACATGTGCAATCACCCGCAGCTCTCTGCCGTTTCACATGTATTCCTGTGCTTCAGGAATTATCATTTTCTTGCATATTTTTGTAATATTGAAAGGAGGTTCTAATGGAGAGGTTTGTGAGATACATGTCAAACAAATGTAAAAAATCAAACCTCCAAAACTGATGTATGTCTGTACGATGAAACAAACATCTCACTGCCTAGTCTCTTTCTACTTTGATTAATACAAATTTTCAATATGTACTAAATCCTTCAAATACATGTATGCTCGTTCCTTATTTTGATTCTCCTTGTCCTCTTTATCACGAAAAGTTACAAGTCGGATTCAATATTTCCTCTCAAAGTGATCGCTTTCAGAATCACACATAATTTCTTAAGGCCTGTTCAGATATACCACGGCAACAACAAAGCTGCCACAGTTTATTTACGTAAAAATGAATGATACCTGCGCGCAATAAAGATCCTACATGAAAAATATTCACTGAGCTCTGTGTTGTAAGATGCGAAAATGGGAAACGTATATTACCCTTATATATGTCCTTACTTTTTTGTTTAAAGTAGACACACGAAGAATCAAAAGTGTTTTGAATTGATGCAAAACTCATATCATTGCGAAGGGGAAGCCTTACTGATCAAATACAACAACTCTCCTCTTCAAAATATGTTTGGGGCCCGCAGTAATCAACTCTCAAAAATGTTAGTTTTGAGATCCAGATTTTCTGCCATCAGCGGTCCTTTGTAGAGTGTCAATATTTGTGAAGTCACACACGGGACATGGCTGGCTAGCTGCAGACTAATACACGCGCGACTCCAGTACCAAGCTTTCTGTCCAGTGTGTGACGTCACTATTCAGAGCTCGCTACGCTCGTGTGTTTGGCTTACGTTCGGGGGCGCTTGGGGGTCTAAGAAGGGTCTTGAAAAATTGCATTTTACGCCTTTCCATGATATCTATATGATTTCTCAGCAAATTATTCATGTTTTTCAAGAGAAAATCTTTCCATCCGTAATGTGTTCTAATTATCAGTTGTTAGTGAATTTTCTTTGTGTAGCTCCTTTAAGTGGCGGTTGACCACCTCCTATTTAAATGAGGCCTTACTGTACAATACAAGTATAACATCTACCAACTACTGTTTACAAATCTGCATGAGTAAAGTTATAATGGCATGGAACATAATAATAAAGGAAACAATGATAATATGTCCATTTATATTGAACAGCTTCTACATGTATATGAATATACTCTACTGCCCTTAATACAAAGTATCACATTATTACCCCGGTTGTAGCTGAGCTACCGTGATATGATGCTAAGGTGCTCAAGCATTAAAAAAAAAACAATTATACCGGGTACCCATTTACATCAACTAGGGTAGAAGTGGCAAATGTAGATAAATGTCTTGCCAAAGGACATTAGTGCCACGGCGGGACTCGAACCGTGAACAATGTGATCTAAAGTCCGGTGACTGATCCACTAGACCATGACACCTCTACATTTAATAAGCTACATCAACAAAAAAAGAAAAAAAAGAAGCAAGCTCATGATTTGCTCTTTCCTTTCACTGATTCTCATTGGAACAAGCGCTTGCAGGTGCCATTTGGTCTTCAAATTCTTCCAGTTTAACCAATACTGCTGCATTTCTATCTCTTCTTATTGCTGGCCAAAATTCCAGCATAGAAGTTGGGCCATACACGTATCGGTATCTATACACATAAAGAAAAAGGTAAAATTAGAATTAAATGATACTTGCCATGAATTTCACATTCATCATACGATCCAATAAGATCCAGTCATGGAGTGCTAATATCCAGGTACAGATCCAGGATTTCTTAGTGGGGGGGGGGGGGGGGGGGGGCCAAAATTTGAAATCAATTTGAAATTTAGTGTGCTGAAATTTGAAAATCGTGCCGGTCAATATTTCACTCAGTTGGGGTAAAATTAACGTGTTTTTACACATTTTGTTTCCCATGGGCCCCCTGGGCTCCCCCTGGATCCGCCACTGCTAATATCTAGTTTCCTAATCAAAGGCACAGATAAAACTACTGAATATACCGTCCAGGATTCACCAGGGAAAGGCTGGGGTAGTTGTAAGCAATGTGGAATAGGTACAGTACACATATGTCTTAAAGGTACTATGTCCCATTTGGAGGCCACAAAAATGAAAAGGTGAAATTCCTATGGCATTTTAAAGATAATACTAATTTAAAACTTCCCTCAAAACAAAAGGACTTGAAAAAGTCTTTTGGTAGGGGGGAAGGGGCAATCAAGATCACGGCCATGGAAGGTCCAATTGAAGCAAAAAAAATTGCACGGATATTGGCCCCTTCATAAGGAGTACCCTGCATAATTTTTTTCAAGGAAAATGGCATATTCATTACTTATTGGTATTCTGTTTAAAAGGCAAGGTACGAAGGTCAATCTTTTAAAATAGTTTTTTTGAGTAGCAAAGTCCAAAATATTGTATTGAAAAAAAAATTAGATATTAAATTAATTCTTTTGTATTTTATTGTTTTATTCATTTCTCATGCATTTTATTGTTTTTATTTCTCATGTATTTCTTTTCGTTTTATGATTTGCTATGTTCCAGTACCTTGGTAGAGTTCAAGAAATACAAGATCAAGAAAAAGAAATACAAGACCCAATTGGCAATTTAGGGAAAATGGTATTTTGGACCAAAACATATGCAAAATGTCTGTTTTCGTTCAAATTTGGCCGCCATACGGTGATTACAAAATGTTGCGTGACCTCGCAATGAGTTATCTGATATTTGCAATCTTAGCCTCAAAAGTTGCTGGACACTAAGGGTGCATTCAATCGACACCTTTTCACCCTAGAATCAGGGTTTTCAAAGACGTTTAGTTTAAAACACAGTTGCGTTCAAGCATTTTTACGTCGGTTGTTAAAGTAAACGTGTTTCAAAACACAAACATGAAACGCTGAAAAAGATGTGTTTGTATCATGATTCTGCAAAATCACAGTCGCTACAATTCGACTGAACGAACGGAGATCTCAATCCTGCTTATATGACATCATTATCTTGGCCTGTTCCATCATGTTATTCCTTGTTTTCCTTCTATCATTTTTCTATCTGTTTATATTATGTTATTCTCCGTTGTTCCATCATTCATCTTCTCTTCTATCTTTCCATTATCTATTCTTTATTGTTTTCTCTTTCTGTTTTTCCTTGTTATTCATTGTTTCTTCCTTCTATTCTTATGTTATTCTTTGTTTTCATTATTCTTTGTTTTTTCCTACTATCACCTTTTCTTATGTAATTCTTTGTTTTCATCGTTCTATCATTTTTCCTACCATTCCTCATGTTATTCTTTGTTATTTCATCTTTCATCTTCTCTTCTATCTATCCATTATCTATTCTTTATCGATTTCTCTTTCTGTCTTTCCTTATGTAATTCTTTGTTTCTTCCTTCTATCACCTTCTTTTATGTTATTCGTTGTTTAATCATTCTATCACTTTCTCTTTCTGTCTTTCCTTATGCCCGCGTCACACTGTCCCGAAGTTGACTTAAGATGGACACACAATGAAGGAAATTTGAACTTCGCACGAAGATGGCCCCGAACCTGGTCAACAGCCAACCAACAGCCGAATCAAGTACGATGCCTACAGAAGGTCACACGATGGCACCCAAACTACTCACAAAGGCAACACGAAGATGTGAATTTGTAATAAGAAGTGTACCCGCAGGCCACACGAAGGCCACACAATGGCTACACGACGTCGTATTGAGAGTACGATGCGTTCCAACTAGGTCACGAAGGCGTCACGTGACCACCCGATGGTATAAAACCTTCGACCGACGGTGGGAAATTCAATTGCTGATCGGAAATTAATGATGCTCAGAGCAGGGGCGTCGGAGCGACTTCAAAATTTAGGGACAGGACCAACCAAAAAGGGCACTTTCTGGAGAAAAAAGGGCACCTACAAAGGGAAATCTCAAATCGAAAATATACAAATTGTTAGACATTGGTATGTACCCATATACATTGTGTTTACATTAACAGGGATGCTCTCAATATTTATTTCTCTTTGTACATCATATAATATATTGTTTAAGCATCATACTTTGCAGTTGGGGATGATGGTCTGAATATTCATATGCGAGCGAGGAAAAATGTTAAGATTTGTGAGGTCGCAGTGCAAAAAATTATTATTAAATTATCTTATAAAGAGAATTAAATCCAGTACTGATGGGGTAACACTCACATTCTTATAACGGAAGACTGAAAAGACCTTTGATAAGTAACATAATTATATCATCTATGAAATCAATGCGAGTGAGTGTAGCGAGCTAGCTTTGGGAGAAATCGCCCTAATATTCACTTTAAATTAGGGGCACGTTTAAAAAAGAGAAGAAAAAGGGGACACTAATCGAAAAGGCTAAGACACTTATTAAAAAATGCACTTATGGGAATGGTAAATGGGAATTTGTCAACGGAATTGGGGCATCCATCAGATTTTGATAGAGGCATTCATAAGAGTTGAAAATGGGAATTAATGAAAAGGTAGGTCCCTTATTAGAAAGGAAAAGGGGCACGTATCATTTTTAAAAAGGAAATTGTCAGAGGTGTAAAGGGGCATTTATCGCCCCTGAAAAGAGGCACTGACTAAATATGAAAAGGGGTACTTATGAGAATTAAAACTTTTTATAGGTGGGGAAGGGGAAGGAGCTCTTTTGTTCTAATGGGAAAACTTATCATACGGAAAAGCGGGCACTTATTAGCTTGGAAAAGGGGCACACGTGGAAATAAAAGGTGTGCTTATGGGAGTTAAAGTGGGAAGTTATCAAAAGGGGAAGAGGCACTTCCTACAAATGAAAAGAGGCACTGGTCAAAGTAAAAGGGGCACGTCTCAAATTTGAATAGGGTAATTATCAGAGGTGAAGGGGGCACTTGTCAAAATTGAAATGGGCCCTTTTTAAGGCAAAATGGGCCCTTTTGCTCTGTAAAAAAATGACACTTCTTACGAAGTTATAGGGGCCATTTTCCTACGTAAGAAAGGGCACTTTTGAGGTACTTGGAAAAGCCTCTGGCTATGAGGCTGGCTTTTTATATTCATTCATTCATTCATTTAAAATGGTTTATTTCAAATAAAACTTTCATCGCGGCGTTTAGCCGAATTACAAAAGTTTACAACCAGAATTAAAAACACATAATGTGATATAACACATTGCATAACATGATATATTGAATCTGTAGAACAAATCAGTATAGATACAACAAATATAGCCTTTTGCATGGGAAACGCTTGAGCTACTTAAATTTGGCTGTCTTCGCCGACAACGTGTTCCCATCTGGATTTCATCGTACTAAAATACGATGGCTACACGATGGCATTGCGAGGGTTTCACGTAGTCGTGTTGCCTTCCGAAGACATTCTGGCAGCTTCTTGTTTCCTTTGTATTGTCTTCGTGAGGTGATAAATGCTCGATGGAACCGATGATCCCACGAAGTAATTACGAAGATGACACGATTTGACAAGATGCCCTCACGATGGCCTAACGAAGGGCAAAATGGACACACGAATACAACACGAAAATGAACCATCGCAAGGTCTTCGGGCAATTTTTTGGCACGCAAAAGATTTTGCCACCGCTCACAGAGTTGCTGCCGGAGCCTGAAAAATCCACCGGCGGCCACACGATTGCTTCAGATGCCCTCACGAATGGTCCGATATGGCCCGATGTGTTTACGATCACAGCCGAATTTGGAATTTGCCTTCATCGTGTGTCCATCTTATGTCATCTTCGGGACAGTGTGACGCGGGCATTATGTTATTCTTTGTTTCTTCCTTCTATCACCTTCTTTTATGTTATTCTTTGTTTATGTCATTCTATCACTTTCTCTTTCTGTTGTTCCTTATGTTGATCTTTGTTTTTTCCTTCTTTCACCTTTTCTTTCTGTCTTTCCTTATGTTATTCTTTGTTTTAATCATTCTATCACTTCCTCTTTCTGTCTTTCCTGATGTTATTCTTTGTTTCTTCCTTCTATCACCCTTCTCTTATGTTATTCTTTGTTTATGTCATTCTATCACTTTCTCTTTCTGTCTTTCCTTGTGTTATTCTTTGTTTCTTCCTTTCTTCTATCACCTTCTCTTATGTTATTCTTTGTTTTTAATCATTCCATATGTTATTCTTTGTTTCTTCCTTCTATCACCTTCTCTTATGTTATTCTTTGTTTTATTCATTCTATCACTTTCTCTTATGTTATTCTTTGTTATCAATTTCTCTTTCTGTATTTCCTTATGTTATTCTTTGTTTCCTCATTCTATCATATATTATTCTATGTTTATATAATTCTATCACTTTCTCTTAATTAAAAAAAGATTACGAACTCAGCGATCTTCAAATACCATAATTGTACTTCAATAAAGAAAAAAGCTAGAATCAGCATTGATGAAAAGTTGATTGAACGCTCTCCCGCAGTAACCGTGTTTTGTAACAGCGTTTTGAATTGTGATTCATGTTTGTGATTGTAGCTTAAAAAAATCGCTTAAACGCACCCTTAGGCTAGTCGCGACCTGCAGCGATTGCGGGGCAGTCCTGGATTTTACGGACGGGGAAGGGGGTCAAAATTACCCCCGCCCCCTTCCATCCCTCCAGTCAGTGAGTGTATAGAAGCTGTCAATATTTGTACATGTATATTATATTTCACGTCATATATGTACCTTTCCTCATTTTGTTCAGTGGTATACTTGAGTGACTTCTGGCCAACAAGCAAAAAGGTTCCAGGAATATTACCACCCTTGACCTTGGGACAGTCACAACCTTCGTTGATGAACAATTGTCTCTCTGCGTCACGGGGGACATCTTCTTCTCCTATTTCATCAAGGTAAAAAAGTGATAAGTATCTCAAACAAGAATAAAAGCATTTTTAACATGACAATCAAGCAATTCACAAGTGCGGGTTAATTTTGTCCTAATATTGTCTGATGGGGACAGCTTCGTCTCCTCTTTCATGAAGGTATAAACTAAATAAGTAAGACCAAGAGGAACACTAGGAACTAACAGGGAGGGGAACATAAAGACCTGGACCCCATCTTATAAAGAGTTGATATTAATTGCAACTTATTTGCGATCGATATCGAACTATGTACACAAGGGATGGGGGACTGCAAACTTGTGATTGATTAGAGGACTTAGGATTGATTTGGATCAATCACAACTCTTGATCAAAGGTCGGGTCCTGGAGTGGAATGACACTACAAATGTGTACTAGGATGGAAGAAACCAAGACATGTGAGGATAAATGTTGCAATCAACCTTCGAACTGGGAGAAGATACCTTGATAATATGAGGGGTAGATGTCTGGGGGGTAGTTGTCCTTGGGGTTAGTTTCCAGGGGGGGAATTGTCCTAGGGGGTAGTTGTCTGGGGGGTATTGTCCCAGGGGGTAGTCATCCTAGAGGGTGGTTGTCCTAGGGGGTAGTTGTCCGGGGGTAGTTGTCCGGGGGGTAGTTGTCCTAGGGGGTAGTTGTCCAAGGGGGTAGTTGTCCTAAAATGTTGGTTGCCCACTCGGGGGTAGTTGACTGGGGGTGGTTATTTGGGGGGTGGATATCCAGGAGGTAGGTGTCCTAGAACTAGAGACTACATGTAGGACCTTGGAGGTATGCATCTACGTGTGAATGTTTGTACATGTACTTTCTTCCACCCCCACTATACTAGCCAATCATTGTTATGTAATAATTAATGTCTGCAATGTCCGCCATCATGTGGATGGCATGATAGCTCAGTTGGTAGAGCAGTGCATGGTCTCATAATCCGGTGACCCAGGTTTGAAACCAAGGCGATGCGCTGGTGCCCTTTGATAAGGCATTAATCCTCATTACCAGGTCCCTCAGAGAGGACCTAAAGCCGTCGGCCGTCTGGTTGCTTACCAAGCATTTATGCTTTCTTAGCCGTCGGATAAAATAACCACCACTAATCTAATCTAATCTAATCCAATGTGTGATTGAAATATTGCTATTAAAGCCATAGTGTACTAAAAGCACTTCCGAAAAATCCCCTCTAGCACCATCTCAGGTCAGCTGTAGCAGTATGGTCCCGTAACTCGCTGCTTCCCTAGCTGCCCTGTTGGTTCTTGCATCCAGTCCTCTTGACTGCGGTATTGTGTTACATACTGACATCAGTTAAGTATAGCTTAAATGAAACTCACCTGTTTTTATCGGGTTTAAGACGGTAAAGTTGAAGATCCTGAAGCCTTCTTTTATTTCCACCGCGTCAATCCGGATCTTTAGTGCTGCAAGAAGAGTCAAGAGTAAACTAGATGGAATTCGACTGCGCGCAGTCGAAATGATGCCTCCGTCATAGAGCAATTTTACAAACCAAAACAGAAGAAATTTTTCAAATTCAAGTTCAATTGTAATCCATTAACAGGTTCTCAGAATATCGTGATTACAAGCAATTTCTCATATACATATATGACCCTTTGATCTTTGACCTCATGACCCAAGAATCTACTCAGTTCATTGGCTCTGCAAGATACATATATGATCTAAGTTTGGCAGAAATCCATCAATCTGTTCTAATGATAATGCGATCAAAAGCTATTTTTGCATACATAATGAGCCGTATGACCTTTGACCTTGACCTCATGACCCCAAAATCTAATCAGTTCATCGGCTTTGCAAGTAACATACATGATCGAAGTTTGGCAGGAATCCGTCAATCGGATCTTGAGATAACGCGATCACAAGCTGTTTTTGCATACATAATGAGCCCTGTGACCTTTGACCTTTAACCTCGTGACCCCAAAATCTAATCAGTTCATCGGCTCTGCAAGATACATACATGACCAAAGTTTGGCAGGAATCCATCAATGGGTTCTTCAGATAACGCGATCACGAGCTGTTTTTGCATACATAATGAGCCCTGTGACCTTTGACCTTTGACCTCGTGACCCCAAAATCTAATCAGTTCATCGGCTCTGCAAGATACATTCATGACCAAAGTTTGGCAGGAATCCATCAATCGGTTCTTCAGATAACGCGATCACGAGAACGGGACGTACGGACGGACGGACAACCCGAAAACATAATGCCTCCGGCTACTTCGTAACGGAGGCATAAAAATCTAAATACATTGCTATGCCATGGTTTGATTACATTTACAGTGCATGCACACATGTAACTTGGCAAAAGGTAAGGGCACAAACGGATGCATTTAGAACTCAAATGCGGTGAATTAAGAATTGTAATTTGACTTTTTAATTTATACTTTGGATATTATTTAGCCTAATAAAGGATGTAGCATAATTGCTGCCGCTCCATGTCATAATGATGTGCTTCTGCTATTTTGCCACAAAATTATGATTTAAAAAAAATATTTATATTTAACTTTTTAAAGATTTGTTTATCTGTTGGTCAATTGAATCTGATGTCACCGAAGCCACTGGCCTGTCTCTGTGGTCTAGTGGTTTATGCATTTGCTTTTAAGACAGTGACCCAGGTTGGATTCCCAGCAGAGACAATTTTTTAACCTTAATTGGCAAAAAAAAAAAATCCAAAAGGGAGGACAGCAATATAATACAATGTATAATTATATGTATGCATGTATAATGTTTGGGAAATGCCTTTGAATATAACATGCGCTTCAATCGAGTAACCAACTATTCAACATAATCAACCACAACAACAAAAACATCGAAATATCCAATTATAATAAACAAGAAAAGCATGGTAAGTTTTTATGTGCAATCTGCGTGTTATTTCACTAATGAAAAAGATGTGTATTTTGATATGTTTATGATTGTTAATATTTACCATAACTACTGTAGCTTGTACAGGCAGCTCTTTCCAGGTCATGTCTTGAATATCGCCCTGGACATGGAGAAATGTTGCAGTATCCTGTAAGAAAAGAAAGCATAAGCATATGAATGTATTTTAGTCATGTACATGTACTTGTATGTGTCATGTAGGAGGTAGTCATGCAATCATGTAAAACAATTTGAAGATGCACAAAATCACTACTAAGAACAGGTCTTAATCTTCAGTGATATCCTTTATGTACCAGGTGAAAACAAGAAAGAAAAGAAAGTATTTGACACTTCTGATCTAGAATACATGTAATCTAACTTGGTCTCAAATTAAATGTTGCAATGTTGAAGAGAGTAGCAATTTTCTTTTCATAAATCTGCTTCTATCAAATTTGTTTTTTTTTCAATATTTTTTCTTTTTATTTAACAATTTATAATCATAAAGTTTCATGTGTATCAATCATTAATCCACCGGCCACACTGAAATAATGAAAGAATATCAAGTGGACATTGAATACTTGCCTAAGGATCCACCAGAGCAGATACATTCATTTTCAGAGCAAAGCGTCGACAAGAGGGCACTGCCTGCACCAGGCTTGTAGAATATCGTGCAAGATTTGTCTGCATACAAATAGAAGAGATTTGATATCTGCACATTTTGATCAGATTATGGATAAAATGATAATACAATTTGATGTTAACAAATAAAAAGTAGAACAGGAAAAATGCAAATATATTGGACACTGTATATACTCAGTAAGAAAAAGAAATTGGACACTCTTTATTGTTCTAAATTTTCATATAAATGTCTATAAAATATAAAACAAAATATACATCAAATTAAAGAAAAGTTCATATTTCACCAACAAAACTGAGATCAAGTTTGGTGGGAACATTCCATTAACCGTTAGAATGTTAGAAGGATTAAGAAAATGGCAAAACTAGAGCAAGAAGCAATTCAAATGTTAATGAAAATGTGCATCTGTAAGATATGCTTGTAAGATATGCTTGTTCAACAATGAAAACAAAGAATAAGAAACAATGTGGATTGAGCTTTGGATATTAACTGTAGTCTCAGGACGACATGGTTTTGACAAGTTTGGTCATATTCCTTGTGATTTAAGAAAAAATTGTTTTAATTTTACTCTACAAGATGGAAATGCTTATCAACAATTGAATGACCACATGCCCCAATTTGCCATTTTCTTTCAGAGACTCATTTTACTGTTAAATGGCTATGCTCACTCATGCATGAATGTTCTGATTCCAATTGAATATCATCTTAAAGATTTGACTTGATTTGATTTATTTATTTTTCTAATCAAATATCCTAAATCAAAATAACACATACCGGTATAATAAACTTATACAGTATTACAATATAATAACTAGAACAAATGAATTAAACAAGTAACAAATAAGTATCTATATACGAAACAAAACAACCTTACAGAGTACATTTAAGTTTGAGAATATCACATAGTATTTTTAATATATTGCTTGATTTAACTGAGAGGGAAAAAAAGGGAATCTCAGAAAAACTAGGCTTCTTGAGCAAGATTCCTGTTACATATTAAATACTAGACCATCGTCAGCGTGCATCAAATCTTGCGCATACCCCAGTGCTCGCTGGGTCCTCCCAGCAGATCGAGGCTCTACCTGCACATTAGTCTGCCATTCCCAGGTCGAACAAGCTTTACTCTTGTCCAACCTAGCAACTAGCAGTATAAACTATTGTACACAGAAAAAACCCAGACAAAAGAGACGCAAAGACCCGGCATAGGCAAATGAACCCGCGCTTCCGAAGACTCTCCAGGAACAAACATGGACAAATCAGAAAACACACCAAGAATGGTCCATTTATAGAATAATGGGTGTGTGGATGTATGAGATGCTACACATTCAATTAAGATTTAAGATTCTAGATTCAAGATTTCATTGTCCATATATAATACAGAAATTAGTTAATCAGAACTGATTTTATTATTTACTATATAAATCTATGTATCTACCTATTATTGCTTAGTCCTCCAGACAAAGCAGTCATCGAAACAAAAAAGTCACAGTTGTGCATACCCCCCAATACCCCGCTATAACCTTCAGTCACGCTCGCACTATGACAGCATCCAAACTTCCTCTCTCAAAGCAGTCCCAGATACAGAACAGGGACATGTTGCTAACAAGGAGCGGGGCTGGAGGGAGGGACATAGGTAGATATTTAGATTTATATAGTAAATAATAAAATCGTAATAGCGCCCTCATTATTACCAAAAAAATGGAGTCGCTCCAGAAAAAAAGACCGCAACAACATTGCCAGACGAGGAGACTTCGACACCCCCAAACTATCCGGGAACCCCGCATAGATCGCAGCAATAGCTGACCGATACCAACGTAACGTGGACAGAGATCTACCTTTATCAAATAAAGAAATATGGAAGTCCGCTATGACACCCAGAGAAGCCAACCTGGGCACCACGCCAAGAACCTCACACCACTGGTGGAATGCCTCTAACCGAGAGTTGTACACGACCCTAGTCGTATCTCCGCGTCTCTTGATCAACAATTGAGAAGCTCTCTCCGAGAGTCCCTCAGCCCTGGCAACCTCCCCGATAACGGCCAAGCGGTCAAATGGAGGACCGCTGGCCGTGGAGGAAGTATCCCGAGAGAGGTTGAGCCACCAAATCCTCCTTCAGCGGAAGACAAAGCGGTTGACCCGCCAACAACTCCAGAAGGTCCGGAAAACAAGACCTTCTTGGCCAATGAGGGGCAATCAACAGAACCCAAGCCCCCTCCGACTTGATCTTCATCAAGACCTGAGGAACCAACCCGAATGCGGGAAACGCATAACCCCGAAGAGACCCCCAATGGAGCGAGGAGGCGTCCAACGCCCAAGCCTCCGGATCCCAGACCCGAGAACAATACCTCGGAAGCCAGTGATTGAATAGGGACGCGAACAGGTCGATCTCTAAAGGAGACCAAACCAAGAGGAGAATATCGAAGACCTCCAAATGGAGAGCACACTCCGATGGGAGACACCTCCCTCTGGACAGGAAATCTGCTACCAGATTGTCCTGGCCAGGAATAAAGGACGCTTCTGGTGTGATCTCCACCGACCGACACCACTGACACAGACGAGCAGCCAACTCGTCCAGGCCGGACGATCTTGTGCTGCCCTGCCGATTGATGTAGGCAGCCACAGCCATGTTGTCTGTAAGCAACAGAACCGTGCGACCAACTAAACAACCATCTGAAATGACGAAGCGACTCAAACGCTGCCATCATTTCCAACACATTGATGTGCGGAAGGACGAGAAAGTCCCAAATTCCCGACACCATGTTGCCCAAACAGTGACCCCCCCACCCCAGGTAGGAGGCGTCCTTCGTCAGGGAGATCAAAGGAAGAGGCACGCGGAAAGGCTTGCCCCGAACCAAAAAGGCACTGTCCACCCAAGGGGCCAACAGAACCTTGATCTCCTGTGGCAAGGGAATCCTGACTGATAGGGAATCTACACTCGGCCTGTAGAACCTCAGAAGATGCCTTTGAAAAGGCCTCATGAGCGGACGAACATCCAGAAACACATCGACCAGGCTGGCCAAATAACCCAGCCACTGGAGCCACTGCCTGGCTAGAACTCTGCGGGAACGTTGCAGAGACCGGGCTGCCCTGGTAATCCACCGAACTCTGTCCCCACTGGGACGGGCCAACTGACTCGGAAAATCCAGCTCCGCACCCAAACCTGCGGGTGGGTGACAACTCAGATTTGTCCCAGTTTACCAGAAACCCTAGTTCCTGTGTGACCCGCAGAAGCAGACTCAAATGCTCCCGAAGGCGAGGCTCTGAACTGGCCACCAGAAGCCAATCGTCCAAATAGGCAAAAAACCTGAGACCCGCCTCCGAAAGAACACCGTGAGCGCCGAAACCACTTGGGTAAACACCCAAAGAGCCGGTCTCAAACCGAACGGGAGGGCCTTGACTCTGAAGCCGGTTTCTCCCCGAAAGGCAAACCCCAGAAGATCCCTCGAACGAGGATGAATAGGTACATGGAAGTACGCTCTGAGATCTAGAGATACCGCCCAATCCTCCGGACCTATCGACGGAAGGATCGTGGCTAAATGCTCCATGCGGAATGTGCATGGGAGCAATATGAAGATTGATCCTCTTCATATTGAGGATCATCCTCAACTTCCCAGAGTGCTTGGGAATAATGAACACCGGAGAGAGACTCAGACCAGGGTGGTCTGAAACTCGCTCGATCGCGTCCTTCTCCAACAACATGATAATCTCGCTCGAGATGTGTTGCTGGTAAGGGACTGACAACGGAGGCGGACAAACTCGAATGTCGCCGCCCGGGAGGGGCTCTACCAACTATATGTAGAAGCCTTCTTGCATGACTGAGAGCATGAAATTGTCTTCGGTGATAGCTTCCCAAAAGGGAAGAAACTCCTGGAGCCGACCGCCGACCTGGTCTACAAGCGCTCGGGGCAAACCTTCAAAAGGGCCGCTTGGATTGAGGGAAAGGCTAGACCGAAGACCTCGGCCCACCTCAACCTCTAGCCGAACCCCTGCCATGACCCGAACGAGGCTGGGAAACAAACGGAGTCCGAGCAGGACCCATAGGCCGGCGAGGAGCCTTAAACGGAGCTCGGCGAGGCGCTTGAAAAGGAGCAGGCTGGCATGAAAGAGACGCAGCAGACCTCCTAGAAGGCCCTGACCGCCCCCTGGGCAAAGGCTGCGCTCGGAAATGCCGAGCTAAATCAGCGGCCTGCTTGCGCCTATCAATCTCCTTCTGCAGCATTGCAGTGAACTGACTTCCACAGAGGAACTGCCCTAACGAGTAAATACCCTCACACAACGAAGGGATATCCCTCTCCAACACACCCAGCTCCGACAGCGCAAGCTGACGGCACTCGAGATGTCACCACTACAGACGTACACGAAATGGAAGACCACAACAGTTCTGAAAGCAACAAAAGGACCTTGTGAAGCACCAATAAATCATCTGACGAAATCTCCCAACTCGCCAGCCCTTGCCAAGAGACTGACGAGAGAGCCAAGGTAAGCCGAAGACGAAGAGAAACCCCCATTATACCAGAGATCAACTCGAACGGTTTATCCCGTTCCTTGTACGACTTAGCCTTGAGGTTGACCCCCAACCTAAGCGCTAAATTAACCAAGTCCGGCGAAAGCTTCTTTGCTGTGAAAAAGTTACGAGTAACTTCAGAAATGAAAGATAAAGCAGAGCTTTGCGATCTTACATCTCAAAAAAAACCCGATAGGGTCAACTCAAATCCTCTCAAATTTGACTTTAAACTCCTCAGGAAGAGGAATAGAATTCGGAGAAGAACGCTGTTTAAACAGCAAAGAGGGAACACTACCAACAGCACTGGGGCGATAAAAAGTATCAGGCAGATACTTCTCTAACAAAGCCCTCGCATCGGAGCCCAGACTCAAAAATTGACTCGGGCCTGAGGCCAGCTGCGAATCCTCCGAGACAATTGAGGCCGAGTCCCAGACACACTGACGATCCAGAGTGACCGAATCATTCGGCCGAGGGAAAACCCCACTGAGACAAACGACTCCTCACCCGGCTGAGCGCCGAGAGAAGCGGGCGCCGGGAAAACCCCACTGAGACAAACGACTCCTCACCCGGCGGAGCGCCGAGAGAAGCGGGCGCCGGAGACACAAAGTCTGATTCTGACGTCAGAATAGCGGCACTCGAAATTCAGAAAAAGAATCAGAATCTGAAGACAAAGAGACAGGCTCCGTTTCACCACTAGCCAGGGCACGGGAGACGGAAGGCACCGAACCTGCTAATGTGCCGGGTGAAAAATTTGCTGCCAAAGTTTGTTCACCTGCCGGTACAGCTGGGGCGCCCAGTTGACCGAACATCTGCTCCAATAGAGCCCTGAGCTCTGCCTGCGCAGAACTCGAAAAGACGACACAAGCGTCAATTTTTTTGCCTTCTTAGTCCGCGAACCAACCGAAGCCTGGACGCTCGGACTGTCCCGCTTCTTACCTGTCGCAACGGGGGACGAATGTGGCTTCTTGGCCTTGCTAGCTTTCTTATGCTTGGCTCTACGGTCAGATTGACCTGGGCCGTCTCGCTTCACTGCTTCTATAGAAACTTGGGCGAAAACCCCTACAAAGGAGGCTTCTCGGCCTTGTTAGCTTTCTCAAGCTTGGCTCTATGGTCAGATTGACCTGGGCCGTCTCACTTCACTGCTTCTATAGAAACATGAGCGAAACCCCTACGGTACAGTGTAACCGGGGCCCTCACGCTGCAATGCTTCAAGAGAAGCTTCAGTAAAACCCCTTGCTTGGTGTGACCGGGGCCTGTTTGCTTCAACGCTTCGTGCGAAGCTTCAGCGAAACCCTTTGGTTGGTGTGACTGGGGCCTGCTCGCATGAATGCTTCATGAGAAGCCTCAGCGAGCTCAAGACCGTGGCTTACCACTGGAGTGATTACAGGCACCCCAAATGCGGACGTGAACCGGGTCGACTTCATGCTTGAATGCACGGCTGTTGCCATGCAACAGAGCAAGGGGCCGTGAAGCCCGGGGCCTCTAAGTCGAACTAACCCACTAGGGGGAGAGCCGCTGGTAGGAGTCTCTTTATTCAGTGACTTAGAATCTCTAGACCTCGACATACTGGCGCCGGAGCACAGCCTGATGGCTGGCCCGGACGCTGTACCCGTCGGTAACTTACTACAGGGCAAAAGTCCAGGCATAAAAATACCTGGTGCGGAGAGCAACCTGTCTCGAGCCTGTACTCGAGACGCCCTTACCACCCCCCCCCCCCCCCCCCCCCTGCCGCACCAAACTCACTCGCCAGTAAGTCGGTAACGACAGCCGTAGGGGTTTCGCTCATGTTTCTATCGAAATTTTCTTTGTTGGTAGATGATTTCACATGTTTTAATGATGGCCCAAATAACTTTTTCAAATAATTATACTTGAGACATTTTCTTATAAATCTTGCTGTAAGTTTAAGATAATTTGGAGTGGTGTATAGAGCCAATTCATTGCTAAGTGATGATTTAAATTCACCTAAAATTTAATTAAACAATAATAATATAGTTGGGAGTATTAAGGAATCGATCAGATCAGCTTTTCCCAATTTCTATCACTAATAATGGTCTGTTTTCACTCAAGCTTTCAGATTTATATCTTATAGTAGATCTAGCATTGAAGTCACTACCTTAGCACGATTTTCTCTTATCAGAACATTAATTATTACCAAGTCCTTTTAAAGTGGAGAAGCATATTTTTAAAACCCTGTGAATAGACTTACAACAAAAAAATCATTTATTTGACCTTCACTATAAGACAAAGCTTAGATCCACTAAAAATACCTTAAATTGTTGGCGCGCAAGAAATTTATTCCCAGTTGGGAAGATTTGTGTTGGAAAGACCCTATTGTTGTCACAACTTCTATATTTTTCTCTGTTCTGTGTATAAAGACACCAATTTTGTTTTTTGATTGTTAAATAGAACATTTAAACAAATTTATATGGAGTGGTGGCAATGATAGGGTCAAAAGACAACTCATGGGTAACGATTTTCCTTTGGATGGTTTATGAATGATTTAACCCAAGCCCTAGTGCTTGATGAAATCTGAACCAAACTTATTTAAACTAAAGAAATTCCAAAGTATGCTAATAGCCCATATGACCGTGACCTGGTCAATTAGGACAAAATTCACATAAATATATTAAATGCTCAATAAGTAAAGATCTTTTTTCATTTGACTTTAAGTTGTTTCATAAACCGACAATTTTAAATGAACTATTGAGGTTATAAAATTCAGACAAGAGACTCTCGTAATTGTTCCTTTTGTAAAACTGCCCCTGAAACCTACATACACTTTTTGTTATTGAATGTCATGTTGTAATACCTATTTGGGAAGAGACTATAAAGGTTATTAATCACAAAAATAAAAAAAGTCATAAATGTTTTGACATTATAATTTTGTTTAAATAGTTATGACCTAGATTAATTCCTTACATATTTGTGTCTTCTCCTTTACTATATTTATATATACAAATTTCAAAACACTGAAATCCCCAATTTTCAAGGTTTTAAAGCTTTACATTATTCATTGTCTCTAAATATCTTAAATACTGTATAGCAGAAGAGAATAACAAACTTGCAACTCATTTTCATAATTGGAGGTTTTAAATATAATTTCTTCTTTGGCATCCTGTATTCCTGCTAAATTAGGAGTGACGTTCTGATATTAATTTGTCTTATTTCATGTTTCGTGTTACTCTTGATTTTTAATGAGTCTCCAATTATTTGTATATATTTTGATTTTGTTTAGATTCAAATAAACATTTTAAAACTAGATGGACCTTCGACTGCGTGCAGTAGAAAATTCGATTTGTCAAACCAAAACAGAAGCATTTTTTAAAATTAAAGTTTGATTGTAATCCATTAACAGGTTCTCAGAATATCGTGATTAGTACAAACTATTTTTCATATACATGTATAACCCTTTGATCTTTGACCTCATGACATGTTTTGAGTTTGATCGTAATCTGTTCATCGGTTCTAATGATGTGATCACAAGCTATTTTTACATACATAATGAGGCCCCATGACATTTGACCTCACGACCCCAAAATCTAATCAGTTCAAAGGCTCTGCAAGACACATACATGACCTAATTTTGGCAGGAATCCGTCAATAGGTACTAGAGATAACGCGATCACAAGAACGGGACGTACAGACAGATAGATGGATGGACGGACAACCTGAAAACGTAATGCCTTTTATTTGTGAATTTCTAAAATATTCAAGAATTTTAAGTATCTATTAAAAGAGAAATACCTGGGTCATAATAGTCGTATACATGGACACCAGCTGCTTGCACATTTCCTACAACCACGTCAGATTTGGCCGAAAAAGTAAAACACAGATCTTCATCACTCGGAATCTAAGAGAAAAATATTACAAAGAAACAAAATGCTGAAAACTATTCCTAGAATTTATGCAAGGTTTGGCTGGAAAAATGAAACCCAAATTATAAAGATAGAACCAACAATTTGAAAAAAGGTGTTCCTAGATATCATTTATAAAAATAGAACTACAATTTATTATGTGCTTGTGTTTCATGCTACATACATGTACTTGCAGAAAGGTTATGTACAAATTGCTTTCTAAAATGGCTTATTTTAATTGCATGTCAAATTGAGAGAAAAGGTTCCTTTGTTTGCAATGTCTGTTTCAACGACATTCTCAATCTCATCACTATCAATATATTTAAATTATTATAGGTTTCTTTTGAATAATGTAGTGTTACACAATCTAAAAGACAGAATGGGGCATTTTCCTTACCTCAACTAAATAAAAGATGACAGAGCGTGAGCTGGCTTCATACAAAAAAATTGATTCACTGCCGTTCACCACCTGGAAAAAGATGTTCATATCAATAATGCATTAAAAGCTCACATGGAGTTATGGTAGCAAAAACAAGTTTGGCATGAAACATATTAAATGTACCACAGTCTCACATTAATCTCCTTATATATACAGTGCGTCCCAGAAAAAACGAAACCGAGAACTATCAATGTTTTATCCTAACTTAATTACAATTATGATTAATAAATGACACATATTTGGAAAGCTTAGAGTCTCCTCTTTCATTTGATGCAACTCAGTCATATGATGCATATTCTATGCATGAGTGATTAAAAGCAATTTGAAGAGAGGAAACTAAAAAGTCATTTGGCGGGCGGTATCTGAATTTCAAGGAGAAAATCACATTTCTAGAAAGTTCAATTTCCATCTTTTCATATGACACCTCAATCAGGAAAAATGAGCAAGGAATAACAAAGTTCTGTTTGTTTAAAGTAATGCTTGCATTTCCATAATTTGATCAAACGAGTTCGTTTTCACTGGCTAACTCCGTTTCGTTGACGATCAGCCATGCATAAAGAAGACGAAAGACCTGATGCATGGCTGATCTTCAACGAAACGAAGTTAAGTCTTTTGTCAACTCTGTTAGTTGCTACGGCAGGCAGCCAGTGAAAACAAACTTGTTTGATCAAATTATGGAAATGCAAGCATTACTTTAAACAAACAGAACTTTGTTATTCCTGACTCATTTTACCTGATTGAAGTGTCATATGAAAGAGAAGGAATTGAACTTTCTAGAAATGTGATTTTCTCCTTGAAATTCAGATACCGCCCGCCAAATGACTTTTTGGTTTCCACTCTTCAAATTGCTTTTAATCACTCATGCGTGAGATATGAATCATATGTGTTGCATCAAATGAAAGAAGAGACTAAGCTTTCCAAATATGTGTCATTTATTATTTATAATTGTGATTAAGTTATGATAAAACATCTATAATTCTCGGTTTCGTTTTTTCTGGGACGCACTGTATATATATGTGCAATTCAATTTAACATCTCATCCACAATTTCAAGTGAATTTGGTTGTAAATATGTGAAAGAAATGTTAGATCATGGGTCATGGCTAAGGAACTACATTATCCAACACTAGAACACTAGAACACTAGAACGCTTCCACTCCAATGGCTCTCTGCATAGCACATGCACGTTGATGTTGTTGAAATATAAGTCCCAGACCAGACATATAAATTATATATTTGCCTCTCACTTGTATAATATTCCATTAGAGGAGGAAAAAGAAAAAACTTCACATAATTTAAATGTTGTTAGTATCTTGCTATTTATCATCTTAGGGCAAATAAATCTGATGAAAGATTTTCGAGGGATTCTAAAAACTACCGGTATATGCATGGCAGTTAAAACAGATTTGTTAAGTATATATGTGGATAAATGCGTCCATAGTTGCACATTTTCTCTTTTCATCAGATTACATGTACTTGTATACATTGTGTAGATGAAAGTAACTTCACTCTCACAATGTGCATTGGGAGATTTTATGGTGGCACACTAAATCCATATCCTAATCCAACCATTTTAGTAGTGATGTTTTATTTTCATCTTTTGATCCAGAAAGCTCTGAATTACATGAGCAGAGAGTGCAAAAATCAGTAGAAAATTTGAGTCCATTTCTGTTGCGGTACACTGTGCCATTCATGAATAAGAGTGATTAGTCTTAAATAGTAATTTAAGGCTCTAAATTGGAAATGCAGGGTGAGATTTAGAATCTCCATATTCATGTGCAAATTAGCAATTTTGTATTGATATTTTTCATACTTTTAATACACGCTGTATCATTAAGATATAGATTTTTTTGTTTAAACTATAAAAAAGTGAAAAATAAAAGTAATTGTTGAGGACGCCAGAACATATCAAGATATGAAGCTCGTAACAAACGATATATTTTAATTTGTTTCTTTCTTTGAGTTTAATTCAAGTTGATATATTTTGCTCACTAGCTCTATATCCCGTCAATCTCTTGTTATCTATTTACTCTCCCATCACTGCTTACTTCCCTTCCATTTTTAAAAACCTCAGTATCCAAATCAGTTTATCCATATCAATTTTGTTATCATGTACACATTGGCAGATTCAGGCGGGGGCACATGGGGCATGTGCCCCCCCCCCCCTTCCCGGTGAAAAAAAAAGGGGGGAAAGAGGGAAGGGGGAAAGAAAATTGGAGAAGAGGAGAAAAAGGAGGGATAAAAAAAGAAAAGTGGGAAGAGAAAGAAGAAAAGAGGGAGGAGAGAAAAGGGGAGAGGGAAAGAAGGAAAGGGAGAAAGAGGAAGAGAGAGGAGAGAAAAGGCGAAAAGGGTGAAAGGGGGAAAAGGAGAATAATGCCGAGGGAAAAGAAAGAAAGGGGGATGATATTATAAGTAGCTTTTTTTGTTTTACTGAGAAAGGGGCGGCACGTAATTTTGCAGTGTGCATAATATGTGGTCCCTCTTGCCAGGCGTGTAGCCTGCCCCCCACCCCCCCCCCCCCCCAGCTCAGTTGGTAGAGCAGTGGTCAAGTAATCCGGCAACCCAGGTTCGAAACCAAGGCGATGCTCTAGTGCCCTTTGGTAAGTCATTAATCCTCATTACCAGGTCTCTCATAGAGGACCTAAAGCCGTTGGTTCTCTGGCTGCTTACTAACTAGCCTCTTGGCGATGGCCCTCGCGTTGTTGGAGTCCGTAAATTCTGGCGAGCGAAGCGAGCCAGACAAAGCACTCGCGCTGAGGGCCTCTTGACAAGTGATCTGAATTACATATTCATGAGACCCGATTTCCTACTGAATTATGCATGTTTAGACTATGTGAATAATGTAACCACTGCAGCGATTGTGTGTGTGTGTGTGTATTGGGATTGCCCAACTAGGCGGCCAGTCTCGCTCTCACAGAGGAAATTCACACAGAGCGGTAGATATTACGTCATAGTAGCTCTCTCTGATTGGATGATTTTCACCGTCTTCTGTTGGGTCGGAACATTCGCTAAACAATGTAAAACATAAGAAATTCAGATCACTTGTCAAAAGGACCTCAGCGCAAGCGCATCAGTTTCTCGCTTCATACTCCAACAACGCGAGGGAATCGACAAGAGGCTACTTACTAACAAGCATTTATGCTTTCTTAGCGGTCAGGTAAATAACCACCACTACTACTACTAAATACTCATTTGGAGGGTAATATCAGAACTGTCATTTTAAAATCACTAATACTATCAACTGTGGTGGAGGTGTCGTCGTACAGTGATTCATTCAATTGACAGTTTGAATCTCAGCACTGCTATAACATCCTTTGGCTAGACATTAATTCACATGTGTTGCTCTCCACCCAGGTGCCAATAGGTACCTGGTAATGGCTGGGGAAATAATAATTACAGAGCCCTTAGAAAGAACAGCATTGAAGCAGATGAGGCTTCCCTGAATAAACAAAGTTATCTCTGTCATCATCATCATCATTATCATTATTTTTTAAAATTTTAAATACAGGACTCTAATCTTTACCTCTTTGAGCCCTTGTAGTCCTGGCTCTGAATGTTCAACAGCCTTAAATCCAGAGTACAATCCTACATCAACAATGCTCATATGGGTTGTTCCATCACCATTGTACCTTCAATCAAAAAAGAAAAGAAAAATCAATGATGATAATAATATTTTGTGCTTTTTAGACATTACTTTGACGTACTATACATGTAAGTGCTTAAAAGCTAGGTGTATATCTTAGGTAAACAGTAGGCTTTTGGTTGTCTTTTAAATGTATATAGATTTGAGCGTAGGACATAGTTGCCAACAACGGATGAAAGATAATGTGCGGGTTCAATTAAATCATGATTAACCGCAAAGCTGTTTGGCTAAACCACATGCTGCGTGAATACCTCTTTGAAAAAGAGTCCTCACACAGATGTTGGGAACCTTGAGATACTTGAAAGGCTCAATCCATATATTAAAGCTTGTTCCTCTCATCCTCCTGGCCGCAACCTTCCCAGTAAGCCCTGGGTTCAGCTGAACCGCCTACGATCAGGCGCAATCCATTTTGCAGCAAATCTGAAGGTCTGGAAGACTCTGACCTGTGTCCATGTGGTCAAATTCAGACTGTTGAGCATATTCTGAATAAGAGTGGTGTAACAGGACCCATGTCCCCTCACATGTATTGACAACCCACAACTGAGGGGGCGTTTCATAAAGCTGTTTGTAAAGTTACGCATGACTTTACGAATGACTTAAATATGAAATGCCAAATGGGATGCTCAATCATGTTTAACTGTGCAGATGTAGATTAACATTCTTATTATAACAAACATTTTTAATACAAAGTATATTTTTTGCCATAATTTAATTGGGGTTATTGGAAATATAGTCAAACTTTGTAAAAACATCAGGAAAAACTTTGGGCATCCTATCTGGCACTTCATATTCAAGTCGTTCATAAAGTCATGCGTAACTTTACGAACAGCTTCATGAAACACCTCCCAGGTGTCATATTTAATTGTCAGTTTTCAATTAGCTATGGTTGATATACGAAATAATAATAAGTTCAGAAAGGTAAGAGGGGTTCTATCATGGATTGGGTAATAAAGCATAAATGCCCAGTTTGAACTGAACAAATTTAAGAAAATAAAAAGCCAATTGACTTTTTTAATTAAAGGTGATCCAAGATTGATAAAAAACTGCTCAAAAATGATAAATCTTCAGAGGGGAATTAATCTTGACAGAGACGGGCTAGGCGGATACAGAAAATCAGACAAACATATATCAAATAATGAAAATTTCAGATGTGGAGAAAGAGGACCACAATTTTTATGATACAGGCCCAGGAAAAGCACTTTTCATACTCATGTTAGACTGTCTACCCTAGCTGGTAAAGCATTTAAAGTATTTACCTTGTGCAGACTGTTATGCTCAGCCCCTTCACATTCTGACCACTGACTTCATTTGAATCGATTTCTACAGCACTGATGTTAAGATGGAATGGACAGGTATCAATATCAGATTTTTCTGTGTTGTAACGCAGCTCCACCTTGGGGGGAAAAAATTGAAACAGCTTGAGTAAAACACTTTAACCCTTACCTTCTTTGCCACTGTGAGGCGCGATGACTCAGTGGTAGAGTAGTGGTCTTGTATTAAAACCAGTAGGTTGATGTACTAGTGCCCTTTAGTATTAAAGACATTAATCCTCATTACCAAGTACCTTGCAGAGAACTAACAGATGTCGGTTCCCTGGTCGCTTCTTACAAATATTCAAGTACAGTTTTCTTGGCAATCAGGTAAAACGAACCAAAACACAGCATTTACAAAAAGTTAGCAACACTTACCGTTATTTTCCCGTTTGAATCCAGTGTTTCATTGTCAAATTGAGAATAAATAAGTTTCACTAGTACATTACTTCATTTTGTATACAAGAACCGAACATGTACCTGTCCCTGATTCAAATATATAGTATAATACTAAAAACATCGACGTTTTGGGGTGGGATTTGGGTGCGACTTACACTTATTTTGCCAAGCAATAAAAAAAAACATGTAGGGTAAAAAAAGCAGTATATACAAAGTATCACACAATTACAATTACAACATAGTTAAAACATTGAAAAACACAGAATCAATTCACTAATTACATGAATAAAAATTGTTAAAAACACAGGGGAAATTGCTTAGGCTGGTACTGGTAGTAGCCAGAAAAAATATTTTGATTTCTAGACACATTTTTTACGGTAATCAAAACTTTTGGGTGAAAATGTCTGCACAGTGCTAATAATTATAAAAAAAGCACAACTTTGGCAGATTCCCATTAAAATGTTATGACCTATGTAAACTTTAACTGTATTTTATTTTGAAGAGTAACTAATATTCTGCCTAAAGAAACCTTGTTCATAACTCGGCTGCCAAGGATGATTACTGAGAAGCAGCCTTTTCAAAAAGTGATGTCAAAATTGTACCATGTTTGGGCTGAAGCAATGAATGTGGGTCAAAAGCCCTAAACGCATTGTTGAGTCTGAAAACAATTGCTGACATATTCACATTAATTTTATGCATTATACACTGTTGGTCATAAAGGTGGAATCAGTTTTTTTATCCTAATTTATGGAATGATTTTGACAATGATTTATTCTCAACTTTTATTGAATAGTAATTTGCGAGTTTTTGTTTTGCGTAACTGCTAAAGCATGTGTGTGATACTATACTTATAAACTAGGGGACCTACGTTCTTGAGTCATAACTGACATTAATGAGGATTAATGACTCACAAAAGGGCACTAATATAGCACATCAACACGGTGTTGATCCTGGGGCCTCACAGTTACGAGGCCATTGCTTTGCCAGTGAATCATGACTGTATGCAGCGGGGGCTAGGATAGGGACAGCCCCCACACATTAAAAAAACAAAGAAAATGCAATAAATTATAAACAATTAATTTCCATTTTCCCCGGTCCCCAACAGAACAATATTCGCTTTGTGACCATATTGCCTTGAACCATAATGCATGGCTGTACCTGGTGCTCAGATATCCGGAGCATTAATCAAGTGTTTTCTTAATTATAAGTTACTAAAGTTGGGTATACTTATGTTTAATACGCACTGTACATTAAGATTAATGGATTTGATATGATAAATGCATATGAACATCTACATGTCAGAGTAGAGTGGTATGAAATGTATCATATCTCACCTGATTAGAGTAATCTTTGAACATAGTTTAGCAATACGGTCTGACCATTTGACTTTTTCCTCAATTGTGATCCCAAAAATTTGCACATGCTTTATTAGAGTCAGACTAAAACTTTAAAATTTACTAAATTACTTTCAAATTAGGTGATTGGGTTTTAATTAACCTT
Organism: Strongylocentrotus droebachiensis; assembly: GCA_035222895.1. NCBI lineage: Eukaryota > Metazoa > Echinodermata > Echinoidea > Camarodonta > Strongylocentrotidae > Strongylocentrotus > Strongylocentrotus droebachiensis. The sequence goes on along the minus strand of JAVYIG010004534.1, from coordinate 90,576 downwards.
GTTTTATCTAGGTGAATTCGGATGCCATTAACTTCTAACTGTCAAAAACCTTGTTTATGTGTATGTATATTTATTTTAAAAATCAATGACTTCACATCTGAACACTTAAAAACATATATGTGTCATCTGCAAAGATAATGTATGACAGTAACTCAGACAAATTAGGGAGATTGTTTTTACATAAATGAGAGAAAGAAAGTGGCCCGAGAATACAACGTTGCAGAATCCCACATGTAATTTGCAATTGGCTTGAATGAATACCGTTATAATTTACAAATAATCTTTAATCCAGTCAAACACTAGGCCCCTAATTCCAAAAGAACTCTGAGGTTTGCAAGTAACAATTGATGATAAATGCAATCCAAAGCTTTTGAAATATCCAAGTACAGACCAATAATATTGGTTTTTATCTAGATCATTCATCACCTGATCTAAAAAGTCAATCATTGTAAGCGTAGTTGAGTGACCAATTTTAAATCCATATTGTCAACTAGATAGAATGTTGTTTTTCATAGAAATAATATGAAACATGTACAAAATAAACACTCCAGAATTTTTTTGAATACTGATATAGGACAGTAATTTTCATTTGAATGAACTTTCACTTTTATATTTTCTTCACTAAAACAAGAGATCATCTTCAGGTTAGCATTTGAACAGGTTTGATCATTTGCAATAGTATTACCGTTCTCAAATACTTATGTTTAACAAAGAACTCAAGATATATAGTCGAAACCTACATTTGCTTTGGCAAGTCCAGTCCCTCTAGAATCAATTGTTAAGCTGCGTCCAATTGACGGTGACACCTGTAAAAGAATAAGAAAAAAAAAATGCAGTTAACAAGAAAAGAAACAACCAAAAATATATGGGCCAGTATACAAATTTGCTGTACCATATACATGCAAGTCGGAAATATGCATATTTTACTCAGTTATCAGTTTACATGTATTAGTATTAGTATTTTTCTTATGCAGTCAATAAGCTGCTGCGCACAAATCTATCAGAGTATACTAATGCAACACGTTTATCGCACACAATCTTGGATTGGGTAAATGATGTCTCTTTGGGCATTAGTATACATGAACATTCGTTTTGCTTTAAAGTTGGCTGGCTTACCAGTATCAGTAAAATACTTAGATGTGATCTGAATAAGTCTTATAAGGCAATTTTACTTAGCTATTAAAGCTAAATGCAAAATAAATACTGACAAAATACAAGTATTAAATTGAATACAGGCCCAGATCTCCATTTGACACACATGTGTGTTTACAGTTACTTCAGAATTACATGTCACTTGTCAAATTTTGACTTTACCCTAATAAGGCCAGGGGGGGGGGGGACTTTTTGGGCCCCCCCCCCCTCCACGATTTTTCTGATTATTCAGGAATGCATACGGATGGCGCCCCGCCGCTCGCTAACTTTTTTCTATCGAGTCTTGCGCATCTTTTAAAACGATTTTTTTGAAAATCGGACATACATTTATAAAGTCACGTGACCTTTTGACTTTGCATGTCAGCCCAAAAATCGCTCACTTTCGTGATTTGTGTACAAAACATTTGGATATGTCATTTGTCCTAAAATGAGATATTTTATGGCCTTATTTGCATAAATTACCATAATTATGCAAACGAGTTCAAAAATTTCAAAAATTAAATTTACCATAGTATTCTATACACTTTGCTTTACATGTGTGAAAATTTTCGCGGCGATCGGCCCTTTCACGGCCGAGATCTAAGGGGGGGGGGGGCCATAATGCCCCCAGCCGTATTAAGACCTCAAATAGCCCAGCCTTTTTGGGTTAAAGCGAAACTGAACTCTCCACAGCATCATCTCATGGTCAACTTACCAACATTGCGTAACCCAATATCTAATTCCCACTTCGCAGAGGACTCTATGCGAGAACCATCAACGCAGCTAGGGAAGCAGCGAGGGACGATACTGCTACAGCTGACCTGATATGGCGCTAGAGGGGATTCCGCAGTAGTGCTTCTAGTACAATCGACACATATGGGCTCAAAGATTTGTATGCACACATGGTACCATTAGGGTTTAGTGATAGGGTTATACTTAAAGCTCATGAACAATGAACAAATCTTGGAGCCCATTTAGCATCGACCTTCTAGTACAGTATGACTTTATTAAACTAACTGTGAATGTGTTGGAGTGCTGTGGCAAGGTCATTAATAATTCAAAAACTTTAATAAGTAAACTCGACCCACAAAAAAGTCGAGATGCGTTTGATACTTACAGTACAATAATAGCAATTAGTATAGTATACGCATGCCCATGCATAGAGTTTGTTGAATTTAGCGAACTCGATCCCTGCGCGTGCGCCCTTTTACACTAATCGCTATTATTGTAAAGTATTGAATTAGCAATGTAAAAATACTTTTTTACGTGTATACCGCATGTTTTTGCATTTCAGCCGGAACTAACATCACAAACTCTCAATCGTAAAAGGTCAGCATTTTGTAATGTAAATAGCACCTTTATTAATTGTCATCAAGAACGTGTGGAATGTAAGGAAATTGCTATCATTCTGGTAGCAAAATATTACATTTCATATTTATGTCTTGACCAATTTCAAAGTGCTTTTTATGAGAAGAAAGAAGCTATAGAGTCCACCAGAGAACTCAGAAGCAACTGTGCAATAAATATTGTCGGGTGTGGCCGGAAGGGGTGGTTTTGGACGCATTTTAGGTTGTATTTACCTGCCTCTTCTCGCAGGGGTATGGGCGCCATTTCAAGCTAGGTGATATTAATATTACATTTTACTTCATCACCTAGGCTATAGCAGGGATGTTTAACATGCATACATGTATACCAGTAATACAATGATCAGATGTACTATATTCTTAGATGTGGTTCACAGGAGTATTACAAAAACACGATTTTTTTGTTTATCTTGATATTACCAGATGAGAAATATCGCTCATGACCAAACATTTGATTGAAATTTCTGATTGAAAGGATACAAGTTTGGTACAGTAAGCCTTGTTCAGGCATATCGTGGTAAACCGGGAATGACCTTTGTTGCATGCAGCTCCAATTTATTTACAGTGGTTTACAGCATCATACATCATAATACAAACATACTTACATCCACTTCTTCTTGGACTTTGGCATTGTCATTCCCAATGTGATACCTCTTAAGAGTGGTTTGCTCAATTGCCACAGCACAATCCATATCGACGGTATTGAGCTGCGGACCCTCAACATACTTGGCAAGTGCCTGTAGTGCTACTACGGTATCCTTCATACCATCAAGGTACATGGATAGTAATAAGAGGTCAAATAAAACATGTTATACAAAAACAGGATTCTAGCATGGACCTAATACGAAGGTCCATGGTTCTAGGAACAATTATTGTATGCAATTTGCATTTTGACTATTGAAATACAATTATTTGTAACATGGTAAATGAAATAATTTGTAACATGGCATTTAGCAAAAATTTGTGCATTAACTGTGATTAGTATAATCTCTTTCCAGCAGTAATATATCTGAAGCTAATATTTTGAAATTTAGTAAAGTGATATGGATACCTTCGTATACAAAGTAAAATATAATGTACACAAAAAAATCATGACAAGGGGCCTTAAAATGATTTATTTCAGGACCTGAATATGGGACAAAATTTGTTGACGATGAAGAAGTTCTCTTCTGGCTGCAGCCAAATTGGTAAAGCAAATCATTAACACATACAAATATACACAAAATAATTTATTTTGATAGCTACTGATCCACATCTTCGATACATATTTCTAAATCTTTTATAATATGGCCGTGTGAGGTTACCATTGTTATTTTGTTATATTGCTTTTTTATTTTGATGATAGTATTATTATATTGTAAATATCTGATTGCTTTGTAAAACTGAGCTGCATGTCATATTGATTTTTTTTAATAAACCAATTCAACAACAACAAACCTACCGGTACATGTAATTCTGTTTGGCACAACTTTTTTTATATTTTTTAACTTGATCTTGAACTTTAGTTTCCACTTTCAATGATCGAGATACATGTTTAGAAAAAAATTACATGTAACTGAACATTAAGATAAACATTATGAACAACATTATGAAAGTAATTCATTATACACAATACAAAAATACATTACTTCACACATAATAAGTACATTTTGAAAGTAGATTGACAATCCAAACAGTGTTAATTTTAACACATTTGAATGCAGATTCAATGTGGAGTCTACTAAAATAACGAAAAAAGCAACAACCAAAAATAACAACGCAAGAAATTTAACACCCCGAGCACACCCATGAATTAAATGGTCAAAAATGTGAACCAGCTGACATGACTCTAACTCTAAGTATATTTCCTCTTTAGCTCAGTCAGTTCTTACTAGTAAATATTTTAATCACCTGAGTTGATACAAATCCTCCATCATAGTTCTGTTGCTTGCTGAGCCAGAGAGCAACTTTGCCTGCCTTTTGATGATCATGTAAAGCAAGTTGTGCCAGGAGAGCATAGCCGGAGGTTTCTATCTCAATAGCAGTAGGATTTCTCCGTAGCCAATATGGCTGACTGCCATCTCTATAATTGGCTGCATTTGGAGTAAAACTAACAGCCCCAGTATCTAAAAGTCCAAAATTAATGATAATAATAGGTAGTAACAATAGAAATAATAATAATAATAATAATATATTAATCATAATAATGTTAATAATAATAATCATAATAAAAATGATAACAATAATAATAATCAAACAACAATTTCAAGCTCTTTCCAAAAACATATAATTTGTCATTAATTTTGATTAAAATGTTCAGGAAATTGATTGAACATGACCATATTTGCCACAAAATCGATTCCTAAGATTATGGACTTCTCATATTAATTATATTACAAAAAAGGTTTTTCAGAGCGTCAGTATCATCAGTCACTTAAGATTTTTTATTCAACTGTGTATCTTATTCATGCTATACAATGCATTTATTTTGTCATATATTATGTATTGCAATGCTGTTTGGGCGACGAAACATCCCTGTAAGTTACTTAAATTACATAGGCATTATGACTCTGCTCTAATTCCCCTTTCTTAGCTCCCTCACGACCTTTATTTAGAAGATTCAATATTTATACATATTCATGATATCAATAAATTGCAAATTGCGTCATTGATGCAACAATTTTTCTGAAACTAACTACCTCTAAACCTTATGCACCTATTTAGTCACAACAATGCGGTCCATTACCCACTACATAAGAAATGCTGATAAATTCCATCATTGGAATGCTTCTTCCAATATACTGACCGATCCTCTCCGTTATGTTGGTCCAAAAATGTGGAATTCCCTACCTCCATTTTTACAGTCTGTCGGGTTTAATAGTTCATTCAAAAGACTTTACAAGAAACATCTTCTCTCTCTTTATAATGCATAATTTTATTTTAAGAATACTAAATGCCTGCTGCATTCTCAATTGTCAAGCCTTACTGGCTTTTACAGATGCACCATTTTTCATTTGTACTATGCTTTATATCTTCATATTCTCTTTATATTTTGAATGCTGTTATGTCAATTCATATGTAATTTTGATATTGTTATCTGTTATGAAATTCCATATTTTATCTTTGTATATATTGTCATGATGATGGAAATAAATGTCAATTCAATTCAATTCAATTTTGATTGCTGTATATAGTACTATTTCTCATATTTTTTAAGTACTCTCATGAAGTTATTTTGAATTATTCAATTCCTGTACAGTTGCAAGTCTTTTGGGCTAGTTGTCAAACTCTATGCCCTCAAAGTCGGGGTACTTTCACCGAATCTCTCTTTAATTTTTACCTTCATCCGTAAATTTGTAGATATATAATTTCGAAATACCAAACCCAGGAACAGTGTGTATGGATGAATTTGTTTAAAATTTGTGGATATTGCTGTCTATTTAATATCATTATTCTGCTGATTAGACAGTTTGCACAATAACCCATTTTAGGTTTTAAATTGCTACATGACAACTCCTTAATATCTACAACCAAATGATATAGCTTTATACATGAAATGATGACATTAAATGCAATTCACTGACAAATAAAGACGGACATTGTACATCTTTTGTGAAATACAATGTGGCAGAGATACTTAATATCTACATGTACAGTGGTACACAGAGAGTTCTAAAAATCAGGGTTCTTAAGAGATCACCTACATCAAGCAACAGGCTACTATTCTACGCACCATCTTCATTTCGATCACTCCACAGATTGTCATTTGCAATCCTCACACTTGCGCTTTCAGCCAACGCCAAGGCATAAGTGACGAGAGCCTTGTCATAGACTCTGTCTATCTGTTCAACTTTGGTAACCAGGAACTCGACCGCCTCCCTGATTGCATCATCAATTTTCTGCAAGAAAGGTAGAGACCTACAATTAGCCATACATTACTAAAAACTGGTAGAGAGTGAGCCCTGGTACGGCAAAGTTAATAAATAGCAGTGCCAAAATGGATAAACTGCATAGCCTATCTTTATATATTTATTGATTTTTCTGTACCAATCACCTCTACATTAAGCCTCTGTGAATAATTTGATCTACATGTGTGTGCACGCAGTTTTCTTGTTGTTGACATGTATGTCGATCTTGCTTTTGCCGTCTTGACAATTGTCTGTTAGCTCCTTCCACTCCTCTTTGGTCACAAGTTTGTCAGATGCCATATATAGGCGTTGTAAGACAGCTGAGTTTTGTATGCGTAAGCCTGCGGTCTTAAGGTCCTTATAAAAAAATACCTATAGCTAGGGAGGCGAGTGCAGGGGGAAGAAAGAGAGGAGAGAGAGAGAGAGGCGTAAGAGCCTGAGAGAAGAGGGGTGGGAGTACGAGAGAGAGAGAGGGGGATGTTGGGTGGAGTCGCCACATCGAGGAAGCAAGAAATATATGCATACATAATTATGTGCTGTGTCGGTATTCTTGCTCGATCCTTGTGTACTATATCAATACAGAAGTTTGAAATCGGTGAGGTGTATTAATATGTCGGTCGGCCGGCAATTTTTTTTTCTCCCTACAAACTGTGACTTTTTATCGGACAAAGAAACATTTTTTTAAATTCAGACAATCACCGAATCGTCTTCTTTCTCTAATAATTTAATGAAATGTCAAACCTTCCGCGCTTCGCGATGGAGAGGGTAAACTGAATTCAGAAAAGGATTAAGAGTTGAAAACAGTACAACAAATCGTCTTCTTTCTCTAATAATTTAATGAACCGTGAAAGCTTCGCTCAGGTTGGGCGAAAATGAATTCAGACAAGGATAAAAAGTAAAAATTTAATGAAACGTCAAAGCTTCCGCGCTTTGCGCGGGAGGAGTGAAACTGAATTCAGACAAGGACACGGCTCAAGGAATCTGCTTCTTTCTCTAATAATATAATGAAACGCCAAAGCTTCCGCGTTTTGTGCGGGAGAGGGAAACTGAATTCAGACAAGGATTAAGAGCCGAGAACAGTACAATGAATCGTCTTCCTCTCTAATAATTAAATGTAACGTCATAGCTTCTGAGCTTCGCGCAAGAGAGGGGAAACTGAATTCAGACAAGGATTATGAGTCGTGAACGGTACAACGAATCGTCTTCTTTCTCTGATAATTTAACGAAACGTCAAAGCTTCCGCTTTCAGACAAGGATTAAAAGTAAAAATTTAGTGGATTGTCCAAGTTTCCTCGCTTCGCGTGGAAGGGGAAAAGCTGAAATCAGACGAGGTTTAAGAGTAGAGAATGATACGACGAATCGTCTTCTCTCTCTAATAATAAAATGAAACGTCAAAACTTCCGTGGTTCGCAAGGGAGGGGGGAAACTGAATTCAGACTAGGATTTAGAGTCCAGAACGGTAGAAATATTTTTCATCTTTCTCTAATTATTTAATGATTTGCATATAGCTTACGCGCTTCGCTCTGGAGGGAGGGGAACTGACTTCAGACAAGAATTAAGAGTCGAGAACGGTAAAATGAATCGTCTTCCTCTCCAATAATTAAATGCAACGTCATAGCTTCTGCGCTTCGTGCGGGACGGGCGAAACAATAATTAAGAGTCGGGAATGGTACAAAGAATCGTTTTCTTTCTCTAATAATTTAATGACATGTCAAAGTTTCTGCGCTTCGTGCGGGAGGAAACTGAAGCTCCTGGCTCCAGCTTTATAGGGTTAAATTTGTAGACATTGGGACATTGGCATCGGTAATTGATGGCTAGTTTTGTCGGTAATCGATGGCCTCTACACCACCCCCTACCCCCCCCCCCCCCACTCAAAAAGGTCTAGCGACGCCCCTGAGAGAGTGATTGCTTTGGTTGAAATGTAGGATGTGTTTGTGAGTTTCATTGACTATATACTCGAAAGACCGTTGTGATAAAGTATGAGACAAAAAGCTATTTAAAGAAGTGTGGAGCACTATGGTTGGATATTCTGCAGAGATGGCTTGAGAAGAAAGGAGTGTTATGGTTGGATAGTCTGCAGAGATGGATTGAGGAGAGAGGAGTGACATGATTGGATAGCCTGCAGAGATGGGTTGAGGAGAGAGGGGTGTTATGATTGGATAGTCTGCAGAGATGGATTGAGGAGAGAGGGGCGTTATGATTGGATAGTCTGCAGTGATGGCTTGAGGACGGATGTTAATATGATTGGATAGTCTGCAGAGATGGCTTGAGAAGAGAGGAGTGTTATGGTTGGATAGTCTGCAGAGATGGATTGAGGAGAGAGGAGTGACATGATTGGATAGTCTGCAGAGATGGATTGAGGAGAGAGGGGTGTTATGATTGGATAGTCTGCAGAGATGGTTTGAGGAGAGAGGAGTGTTATGATTGGATAGTCTGCAGAGATGGATTGAGGAGAGAGGAGTGACATGATTGGATAGCCTGCAGAGATGGGTTGAGGAGAGAGGGGTGTTATGATTGGATAGTCTGCAGAGATGGCTTGAGAAGAGAGGAGTGTTATGATTGGATAGTCTGCAGAGATGGATTGAGGAGAGAGGAGTGACATGATTGGATAGCCTGCAGAGATGGGTTGAGGAGAGAGGGGTGTTATGATTGGATAGTCTGCAGAGATTGCTTGAGAAGAGAGGAGTGTTATGGTTGGATAGTCTGCAGAGATGGCTTGAGGAGAGAGGAGTGTTATGATTGGATAGTCTGCAGAGATGGATTGAGGAGAGATGAGTGACATGATTGGATAGCCTGCAGAGATGGGTTGAGGAGAGAGGGGTGTTATGATTGGATAGTCTGCAGAGATGGCTTGAGAAGAGAGGAGTGTTATGATTGGATAGTCTGCAGAGATGGATTGAGGAGAGAGGAGTGACATGATTGGATAGCCTGCAGAGATGGATTGAGGAGAGAGGGGCGTTATGATTGGATAGTCTGAAGTGTTTGCCTGAGGACGGATGTTAATATGATTGGATAGTCTGCAGAGATGGCTTGAGAAGAGAGGAGTGTTATGATTGGATAGTCTGCAGTGATGGCTTGAGGACGGATGTTAATATGATTGGATAGTCTGCAGAGATGGCTTGAGAAGAGAGGAGTGTTATGATTGGATAGTCTGCAGAGATGGATTGAGGAGAGAGGAGTGACATGATTGGATAGCCTGCAGAGATGGATTGAGGAGAGAGGGGCGTTATGATTGGATAGTCTGAAGTGTTTGCCTGAGGACGGATGTTAATATGATTGGATAGTCTGCAGAGATGGCTTGAGAAGAGAGGAGTGTTATGATTGGATAGTCTGCAGTGATGGCTTGAGGACGGATGTTAATATGATTGGATAGTCTGCAGAGATGGCTTGAGAAGAGAGGAGTGTTATGATTGGATAGTCTGCAGAGATGGCTTGAGGAGAGAGGGGTGTTATGATTGGATAGTCTGCAGAGATGGCTTGAGAAGAGAAGGGTGTTATGATTGGATAGTCTGCAGAGATGGCTTGAGGAGAGAGGGGTGTTATGATTGGATAGTCTGCAGAGATGGCTTGAGAAGAGAGGAGTGTTATGGTTGGATAGTCTGCAGAGATGGCTTGAGAAGAAAGGAGTGTTATGGTTGGATAGTCTGCAGAGATGGATTGAGGAGAGAGGAGTGACATGATTGGATAGCCTGCAGAGATGGGTTGAGGAGAGAGGGGTGTTATGATTGGATAGTCTGCAGAGATGGCTTGAGAAGAGAGGAGTGTTATGATTGGATAGTCTGCAGAGATGGATTGAGGAGAGAGGAGTGACATAATTGGATAGCCTGCAGAGATGGGTTGAGGAGAGAGAGGTGTTATGATTGTATAGTCTGCAGAGATGGATTGAGGAGAGAGGGGTGTTATGATTGGATAGTCTGCAGAGATGGATTGAGGAGAGAGAGGTGTTATGATTGGATAGTCTGCAGACATGGATTGAGAAGAGAGGGGCGTCATGATTGGATAGTCTGCAGAGATGGCCTGAGGAGAGAGAGAGGTGTTATGATTGAATAGCCTGCAGAGATGGCTTGAGGAGAGAGGGGTGTTATGATTGGATAGTCTGCAGAGATGGATTGAGAAGAGAGGGGCGTCATGATTGGATAGTCTGCAGAGATGGATTGAGAAGAGAGGGGTGTTTTGATTGGATAGTCTGCAGAGATGGACTGAGGAGAGAGGGGTGACGTTATGATTGGATAGTCTGCAGAGATGGCGTGAGAAGAGAGGGGTGTTATGATTGGATAGTCTGCAGAGATGGCTTGAGAAGAAAGGAGTGTCATGACTTGATAGTCTGCAGAGATGGATTGAGAGAGGGGCGTTATGATTGGATAGTCTGCAGAGATGTCTTGAGGAGAGAGGGGGCGTTATGATTGGATAGTCTACAGAGATGCAGAGATGCCAACCCTATAGGATTGTTGTCAGTAACATTAACATCATTTGTCCGTAACAAATGGGGGTCTTTCCGGAACGCAAGACAACGCAGCATATTTTTCGTGCAAAATACACAAACACGTACACCCAATCACTCTTAATGCATTTCGAACTTACCATTTTAAAGTTCAAAATAAAGATGTGCATCAAAACATTAAATAAATCGGTTTGCAGTCATAGGATCTCCTCCTCGGGTACTCGCTCTTTTCAGTGAATCCATGATAATATTCAGGAAGAAAACACCTTGTTCAAGCGTCGAATGGCAAATCTGAATCCCGTAAAAATGGCAGAACATGTATCCTACACACTAATACACACCACACGACACCGTACCGCCAGTACCAGCCCAGGCCACTAGGCCCGGCGTTCATGAACATCACGCACCGTACGGCACTTGCAATGCACCTGCTTGAAACACCGTGCACACACGTTCATCCACCATAATGCTCCCCCAAAACACACAACCGTGCGTAAGCATACTAATCAAAACAATGACGGCGGCCACGTTGTTCCTGAATTTAACAAGATGGCAGCAGAGGGACCGGGCGAAAGTGCCCATCCAGTGTAGTCAAATTCAGTGAACTTGTGATTAAATACGTGCGCGACATGCAGCGCGGTGTACGGAGGCTATGTGTAGAAAGGCGGCATACACTATAATCATCGACTACTAATGCTATAATGTACTTATTTATCGTTTCCTGTAACATTTTGGTTGTTTACCGTAACTCCGTAACAAGAGCAATAAAACCAGAACAAATACGGTGAAACCTTAATGTTTGGCATCCCTGGAGATGGCCTGAGGAGAGAGGGGTGTTATGATTGGATGGTCTACAGAAATGGCAGAGGAGTGAGGGGTGTTATAATTGGATGGTCTACAGAAATGGCCTGAGGAGAGAGGGGTGTTATGATTGGATGGTCTACAGAAATGGCCGAGGAGAGAGGGGTGTCATGATTGGATGGTCTACAGAAATGGCCTGAGGAGAGAGGGGTGTTATGATTGGATAGTCTGCAGAGATGGCCTGAGGAGAGAGGGGTGTTATGATTGGATGGTCTACAGAAATGGCCGAGGAGAGAGGGGTGTTATGATTGGATAGTCTGCAGACATGGATTGAGAAGAGAGGGGCATCATGATTGGATCGTCTGCAGAGATGGATTGAGAAGAGAGGGGTGTAATGATTGGATAGTCTGCAGAGAGATGGATTGGGAAGAGAGGGGTGTTATGATTGGATAGTCTGGAGAGATGGCTTGAGAAGAGAGGGGTGTTATGATTGGAAAGTCTGCAGAGATGGCTCGAGGAGAGAGGAGTGTTATGATTGGATAGTCTGCAGAGATGGCTCGAGGAGAGAGGGGCGTTATGAGTGGATAGTCTGCAGAGATGGCTTGAGGAGAGAGGGGTGTTATGATTGGATAGTCTGCAGAGATGGCTCGAGGAGAGAGGGGTGTTATGATTGGATAGTCTGCAGTGATGGCCTGAGGAGAGAGGGGTGTTATGATTGGATGGTCTACAGAAATGGCCGAGGAGAGAGGGGTGTTATGATTGGATAGTCTGCAGAGATGGCTTGAGGAGAGAGGGGCGTTATGATTGGATAGTCTGCAGAGATGGCTTGAGGAGAGAGGGGTGTTATGACTGGATAGTCTGCAGAGATGGCTTGAGGAGAGAGGGGTGTTATGATTGGATAGTCTGCAGAGATGGCTTGAGGAGAGAGGGATGTTATGATCGGATAGTCTGCAGAGATGGCTCGAGGAGAGAGGGGTGTTATGATTGGATAGTCTGCAGAGATGGCTCGAGGAGAGAGGGGTGTTATGAGTGGATAGTCTGCAGAGATGGCTTGAGGAGAGAGGGGTGTTATGATTGGATAGTCTGCAGAGATGGCTTGAGGAGAGAGGGGTGTTATGATTGGATAGTCTGCAGAGATGGCTTGAGGAGAGAGGGGTGTTATGATTGGATAGTCTGCAGAGATGGCTTGAGGAGAGAGGGATGTTATGATTGGATAGTCTGCAGAGATGGCTCGAGGAGAGAGGGGTGTTATGATTGGATAGTCTGCAGAGATGGCCTGAGGAGAGAGGGGTGTTATGATTGGATAGTCTGCAGAGATGTATTGAGGAGAGAGAGTGTTGTGGTTGGATAGTCTGCGGAGATGGCTTAAGGCATTAAACAGTGTACTTTTTAACTACATCAAAACACACCAAGTTATTTCCTCCACAACATGACCAGTGCATAATAATACTCTCGGTTAGGCTATACCAATATCTGAAAGATGAAGCTTAACACCAGAAAAAAATTCACACAATATACATAAAACAAGTCTAAAATAATTCATAATGAAAATTGAAATAACAAGAATAAAAAATGTGTAAATAACTCTTAAAAACAAATACAATTAGTATTTTATAGTATTGTGAAATTGCATCACCTGGTTTGCAGGGACAAGTAAATTCCGGCTCTCCAGGAGAGAGACGAGAACAAATGCTGTCATAGAAGTTTCTCCGTTTACAGCTCCCTGCATGATAAACAAATCAGAGAATTTGCATTAGTGAGATATGTTAGTACCTTAGTTTACAGATTAAGTGGAGTTCTGGTTTTGCGATTGCATTGTGAAAGAGATGCAACTGCATATCAGTCTTTCAAAATCAGATCACAGTTGGATCATGTAGTCTGCGCCGGGCTTTGTAGGTTTGCAAAGTCATTTGAGATTGTTTGCATAAAAGATGACATTTTGAATTTGAGGCTTGTAGGTATATATGCATACCAATGAAGGAGAAGACTGATTTTTTTTAATTGGCCTCATACAATTTTTTGTTAACAACCGGTGGGAATGATGAGGCATACATATATATTCCATTTCTTTGAAGATGCAGTATTCTATTGATATTATCATGGTATTGTGGTCTTATTTATCCAGGGTAGTATTAGCATTATCAAGAAAGCTCCTCTTGAGGATTTGCAATGTCTAGTCCAGCATTACCAGGTACTTACATTTATTTGATACACCATCATGGGTCGAGGGGGACAAATGTGGGTATATGCACGTTGTCTATTAAAGGATGTACATGTATTTTATCAGCATGGATAAAAAAAAGGACCTGTTTTTGTGTGTACGAGTCAACAGCCTTCACCTACAAGTTTATACCACAGCGCTCGCAGTGTATAGAGATCACACTTTGAAGAAATGCATTTTATGCAAACTTTATAATTTAATTTCCAAATTTGGGGGGGTCTCCCCTTCTTCAAAAATGACAATGCTTGTGGGTAATCAGAATATTTACAATAGTATCAATATGTTATAGTTTGTGCAAACTCAATGTTACCAAAACAATTTATTAACACAAGCATATATTGATTAGATTGTGAGTGCCAGTGAACGACGGACGTAATATGCGTCACGATTACCGAGGTCTCACAGTGTTCCCACCTATATAGATTGATGGCTTATCAAATTCCAGTCAGTCAATTAAAATTTGTGATTTGCAATTAACATAAATATTAGGCCCGTGCATTCCTCTTTCAGACAATATTTGCCGCTACAGTGAGATGTAAATGATGAAAAGCCAGACAAAGGTAATTCATCTGACACAAACAGAAGTTCTTTAATATCTTCTCAGGAACCTGTGAGCGCAAAGTCATACAAATGGTTCATATTTGTGAGTGCATTAGTAAATATGTACTGCATGCAGTTCAAGTTACAATCGGATAGTGAACGAGACTTGTAAGGGTCATCATCTGGCTCATTGTGACAATGCATAAGTGATATCCTGGCACATTCAGTGTCAATTCTGTTTAGGTTAGTCCATTGTTGTAGGCTAGGTTGGAACAGAAAGGCATGGTTGAATTATTGGGTCTGCAACAAGGTTTTTGTCTGGATAGTCCAAGGTTTCTCACTTTATTCATCAAGCTCCTGTTAGGCCAAACTGCATCTTCGACAGTTGAAGGTATAGACTCAACTCCCAAATGTACTACACGTATTACACACTCTTTCTCACAAAGTCCATCAAACATGATTCGTATTGGTCATCAATATCCTACATCAAGGATCAGGACCACGACCAGGAACAGAACACTAAAAATCAGATTCAGAGACATGCTATAAACTAGATGGAATTCGACTGCGTGCAGTCGAAAATGATGCCTCCGTCATAGAGCAATTTTACAAACCGAAACGGAAGAAATTTTTGAAATTCAAGTTCAATTGTAATCCATTAACATGTTCTCAGAATATCGTGATTACAAGCAATTTCTCATATACATATATGACCCTTTGATCTTTGACCTCATGACCCTAAAATCTACTCAGTTCATTGGCTCTGCAAGATTTCCTGAGTTAAATAGTAATCCATCTGTCAGTTCTAATGAGAATGCGTCCACAAGCTATTTTTGCATACATAATGAGCCCATGACCTTTGATCTTATGAACCATCTATTGGCTCTGCAAGATACATAAATGATCTAAGTTTGGCAGGAATCCATCAATCTGTTCTAATGATAATACGATCACAAGCTATTTTTGCATACATAATGAGCCGCATGACCTTGACCTTTACCTCATGACCCCAAAATCTAATCAGTTCATCAGCTCTGCAAGTAACATACATGACCTAAGTTTGGCAGGAATCCATCAATCGGTTCTTGAGATAAGGCGATCACGAGCTGTTTTTGCATACACAATGTGCGCTGTGACCTTTGACCTCGTGACCCCAAAATCTAATCAGTTCATTGGCTTTGCAAGATACATACATGACCAAAGTTTGGCAGGAATCCATCAATCGGTTCTTCAGATAACGCGATCACAAGCTGTTTTTGCATACATAATGAGCCGTGACCTTTGACCTTTGACCTCGTGACCCCAAAATCTAATCAGTTCATCAGCTCTGCAAGATACATACATGACCAAAGTTTGGCAGGAATCCATCAATCGGTTGTTCAGATAACGCGATCACAAGCTGTTTTTGCATACATAATGAGCCCAGTGGTTCTTGAGATATCATGATAACAATCTCAATGTATGGAATTTCATAAGTTGACCTCTGTGACCCTTGACATAGGTGCTCCAAAATCTAATCAGATCGTCTTCCTATGGTGATACATACTATCCTTAAGTTTGAAGTTTAAATCTCAAATGGTTCTTGAGATATCGCGCTAACAAACTCAATACAAGGAATTTCATAAGTTGACCTCTGTGACCTGTGACCTTTGACCTACGTACTCCAAAATCTAATCAGATCGTCTTCCTATGGTGATAAATACTATTCCCGAGTCTTAAGTTTAAATCTTAAATGGTTCTTGAGATATTGTGATAACGGTCAAACGGGACGGACGTACGGACGGACAACCCGAAAACATGATGCCTCCGGCACCACCTTCGGTGGCGGAGGCATAAAAACATTATCACTAACAATTACACATTATATTTAAAGTTATGGATGTGTCTTTTTTGCGCCACTGAAATTCGCCAAGCTACCTAATGATTGTATGATTGTGTATAGGTATGTACAATGTATTTGAATGACTTACAATCATTCGCTGGTTATTTACTTGACGATTTTCACGGAAAGCCCCTGTCGGTAGCTAGTTGTTGTCAATGAGCCAGTTTATACTACCTTCCACATGGACTGGGTCCACCATAGTGAACCTATTAGCCCGGCTGAACACCTTCACGACAAATGCCGTCAACCTGTAACAACATACATGAAGGAAACAGAAAGGACATTAATCCTGGATTTGCCATGTGAGCCGATTGGTATGAACAGTAGGGAATGTATATAATAGAATACAGTCAATTCAGCCAGCCTTATAGAAAACGCAACAAATTTCCTTTTGGACCAATAAATTTGAATTGAATTGAATTGACTTAAAGTATTTCAGAAAGATAGTGTGGCATATAAAGAGTTTAATATCAAACAAATTGGTATGAGCATGTGTGTGTGTTGGGGGAGTGGGGGGTGAGTGTACAATATTATATAAAGATGAAGACAAAAATGTAAAAATATGGTGGCTTGGGTGGAAGAGGTACAAAAAGAAGAGATAAAGATGATTACAAAGGGTGAAATCGGTGAGATGTAAAAGCAGAGAAGAGATAAAGGAGTGAAGGAGAAAGAGGAGGTAAGGTCACTTACCATGTACTTCCAGGTAGCCTCAGGGATGCTGCATATGCACCATTAGGTTGCCGATAGGTCAACTCATGGGCAACTCCTACAAGTAATTTATGTAATTATAAGAGGGAAAATGTTTTAATTATGCCTGTGTTAACCTTTCATTTGCGACATGTGCAAATTGGTACAAAACAAAATGATTGCTCTGTGCATTAAAAAAACCTCCAAAATCACCCAATTTCTGATCTTGATTACCTAAAAGTATGCTCATAATAATAATTATAATAGTAGCAGTAGTGGTAGTAGTAGTAGTAGTGGTGGTGGTGGTGGTGGTGGTAGTAGTAGAAGTAGTAGTAGTAGTAGTTGTTGTTGTTGTTGTTGTTTGGTATTATCAGCGTTTCATTCTTTTTTAGAATATTTACGCCTTTCACTTTATTTCTTTTTTTTTCTTTTATATTTTGGTACTATTTGTAAATTCATACTCATCCCTTTTTTTTGGATAATATAATCTCAGATCTACTGGTCCATGAAAACCCCTCACCGCAATTGGCACCTTCCTGCCAGACCGGCGCGGTACATTGCGCAATCTTCTCGGCCATCATTGGCCTAGGCAACCCTGGTGCCGGTGAGAGGATTCTGGGGTAGATCTCCAGAGTCTCTTGTTTGGGGTTTACCGTCCTCAATCCGTCTTTACTCTTTCTTACCTTTTCTCTTCTAGTATTTTTTCATTTTGTAAAACCTTATTTTTCTATCAAAGTAGGTATCAACATCTTAGGGCATTTGGTTGTAGTAGTAGTAGTAGTAGTAGTAGTTGTTGTTTTAGTATGTAGTACCGGTAATAAGAATAATGATGATAATCATGGATCTGTCCGTCTGCACACTTCAGATATGCTGACCCTCTATAATCCTGGAGCGACTTTCCAATTGGCATCCGGACGTAATTCCCCCCCCCCCTTACGCTCTTAACACTTTAACCCATTGCCTTCTGGGATTGGGTTGTCCCTGCATGTGCAGGAATGAAAGAATTCAGTATTCTTTGGGTAGACCATCAAATGTCTCTTCAACATCTTCTTCATTATTTTAAGGGGGCGGGGGGTTGTGGATGGCATATACTCCAAGTCTGGATCATATTCTATGCATTTATAGCCATCACATTACCATGAGCGATGTAGTCATAGGCTCGTTCCTCTTGTTCTGCTGTATCTGATCCTACGGCTATCAGGTACTGATAGACGAAGAGCGTTGGAGCCAGTTTGACCATGGTTTGTTCGCCACAGCCTGTAGGTAGCCTCACTAGACGATCTAGCCCACCTATGGGATCTGAGGCTGCAGTTCCAAGTAGGTTACCTGTTCAAGATACATTTGAAAGTGGGAATAAAAGGCGTTACTGTACCAATGATTTATGAAAATGAGTTTATTACATGAACTATCATATTTATACCTTTGTAAAATAGGGACAGACAGCCTCGACAAAAGAATAGAGACATTAAAGGGCGACTCTAACCCAACTAACATAGCCTTTTAAACATGAATACACCTCTACTTTAATATTTTAGACTCTGATTTTTTAGAAAATCTCTAAATTGATCAAAAAATGATAATAATCATCCATTTTTCACAGATCTCACGCTTGTTGGGCATATTATTTTTCGGATAAATGTCTTTTTTTTCTTCAATTAAAGTCATAGTTTGCCTTTTTAAAGACATTTTAATGCCGAAATCACCCTCCTTTTCACCGAGAGGCCCCTGCAGTGACATATGCTAATGCGCAATACAGCTCCGAGACTGGGCTTTTTTTCTGAGCGTTCTGAATCGTCATTATTAAAGCTAGATTCCAGAATTATTGATGATTTCTAAGAAAAATGTTCAGAATCTCCGTCAATTTTTTTGGTTAGAGTGACCCTTAAAAACATTTCACACTACGAAACTCCTAGATCTCTATTTTATATTTTAAACTAGATGGATGAACGACTGCGTGCAGTCGAAAATGATGCCTCCACCTTAGAGCAATTTTTCAAATTCAAGTTTGATTGTAATCCATTAACAGGTTCACAGAATATCGTTATTACAAGCTATTTTTTATATACATGTACGACCCTTTGGTCTTTGATCTTATGACCCTAAAATCAATGGCTCTGCAAGATACATACATGTCCAGAGCTTGATAGTAAACCATTCGTCAGTTCTAATAAGAAGGCGTTCACAAGCTATTTTGGCATACATAATGAGCCCCATGACCTTTGACCTTTGACCTCATGAGCCCAAAATCTGCTCAGTTCATTGGCTCTGCAAGATAAATAAATGTTTTGAGTTTGATGGTTCTAATGATGTGATCATTAACGATTTTTTCATACATAATGAGCCCTGTGATCTTTGACCTTTAACCCCAAAATCTAATCAGATCATTGGCTCTGCAAGATACATACATGACGTAAGTTTGGCAGGAATCCATCTATTCTTGAGATAACGTGATCACAAGCTATTTTTGCATACATAATGAGCCCTGTGACGTTTGACCCAGTGACCCCAAAATCTAATCAGTTCATAATAGCTCTGCCAGATACATACATTGTTTAAGTTTGACAGGAATCCATCCATCGGTTCTTGAGATAATGCGATCACGAGAACGGGACGTACAGGACGGACGTACGGACAACCCAAAAAATATAATGCCTCTGGCAACTTCGTAACGGAGGCATAAAAAGGGGTTATATGTACGTAAGCAAAGTGGTCCATGTCATTATCGATGGCAAATACATGTAAATCTCGAATTTATTATGAGTTGTTTGTGGTTCAAGTATATTTATATAATTTTTAATGGCCTTGAGTAGGATGCAAGGGTATATCCCACAAGATGATTCGTGCCTTTCATGAGATGGCATGATGTGGAAAATATTCTCACAGCAAGTGCGATATACTCATGTGTCCCTAAAAAGTCATTCAGTAGTACTATCGTATGAAAAGTATAACCTTAATTTTTACCATGGCATCCTTTTGAATACACAAGAAAAACCTGTTTTATCCTTAATCAAGCATTTTGGAAGGACTGCGGGCATACACAAACAACCATTGTATAAGTAACCTTTGCATTTTTAAATGTGTATTTATGCACTCCAAATTTGGGATTCATTAACTGAGACTATTCCACGTTTTTCATGATAAAGCATGCAAAACTTTTCAGTACTATTCAACAGTTTTTTAATAGGCGATCCACAGCAGCGCGTTTAGAGGTTAATGCACGTATATATCCTGTGTGGTTAAATAGCATTGCCCATTGACAAGTATACAGGTAAGTGCGCTGAATTAAAGTTGGGGTTTATTTGCCAGCGGTAAAGACACAAACGCAATCTTGAAATTAATTCTCTTTAATAAATAAAACAATAAGGATCTAGGAGTTTGCTCATAAGAAAAATGTTTCATGTTTTCATTTGTTCATAACAGGATCTATCCACTCTTGTTGATGCTGTTTATGCACCTATCGTAAGAAGCTGTTAGGCATCGTCCGATAGATGTATACAGCCTCAACTCGACTGCAGATAGCAGATATAATGAGCTCATTTGCATGCAACATTTGTATAATATTGAACTCCGGTACATTTGAAATGTTTTAATATAATGAGCTCATTTGCATGCATCATTTGTATAATATTGAACCCCAGAACATTTGAAATGTTTTAATATAATGAGCTTATTTGCATGCATCATTTGTATAATATTGAACCCCAGAACATTTGAAATGTTTTAATATAATGAGCTTATTTGCATGCATCATTTGTATAATATTGAACTCCAGAACATTTGAAATGTTTTAATATAATGAGCTTATTTGCATGCATCATTTGTATAATATTGAACTCCAGAACATTTGAAATGTTTAAATATAATGAGCTCATTTGCATGCCCGGCGTTCATGAACATCACGCACCGTACGGCACTTGCAATGCGCTTGCCTGAAACACCGCGCACACACGTTCATCCACCATAATGCTCCCCCCAAAACGCACAACTGCGCGTAAGCATACTAATCAAAACAATGACTGCGGCCACGTTGTTCCCGAATTTAACAAGATGGCGGCGGACGGACCGGGCGAAAGTGCCCATCCAGTGTAGTCAAATTCAGTGAACTTTTGAGTAAATACGTGCCGACATGCAGCGCCGTGTACGGAGGCTATGTGTAGATAGGCGGCATACGCTATAATCATGGACCTACTAATGCTATAATGTACTTATTTATCGTTTCCCGTAACATTTTTGTTGTTTACCGTAACGCCGTAACAAGAGCAATAAAACCGGAACAATTCACCGTAACGGTTGGCATCCCTGTAATATTGAACTCCGGAACATTTGAAATGTTTTAGTATGATACTAACCGATAAGTTTGACACTGCAAGATTCAGTGTCTGGAATAGAAAATTCAGGCAAAGAAATGGACATCTGCTCAAATTGATAGTTCTCCTCATACCGTGTTCTCCCTGCACAGAAACATTTTCAAAGAAAACAAAAGCTGTATTTTTACCCAAAGCGTGATCCACAAGTTACTCCGTATTTACATAGAGGAAAGGGGAAGGACTGCATTCAAACCTGCATATTACAGGTAGAAAGTGTGCTAATAATCTAACCAACAATTGCACCCCTCCCCCCCCCCCCCCCCTCCTTTCAATTTCATGTATTACTTGCACTGTTAACCATGTAGTCTAAACTATGGGTTTTTTAAGAGTTGGTAAATGATACAGATTATTTTTTTAAAACTATTTTTATATCGTAGGCCCCGTCTTTCTACAAGTTGCAATTAATATCAACTATTCTTAAGACAGGGCCCTAGTGTACATTATCTAGTTGGTTTAATAAGAAAACAAAATAATATTCATTCTTTTTTTTGTATTTCAGAATAATATCTTTACAAAGATATGGTTCTGGACAGCATTCCTTCAATTGTACCAATCACAAAAAATGTGTTTTGCTTTTTATGTAAGGGGTGCCATGTCCCTAAACTGTATAAAAATATGAGCTTCAAATGTTACTTCTACGAATAGATATTGAGGTATGAATATATTATCAGTATCAGTAAATATTAAAACGACTTGTTGAATACACTAGTTGCCTATTGCTTACAGGCTTGCATAGAATAAGAAACCAAAGTCGGACTTAAGAATGTGAGGTAAAGTTTTTTAGTTGATTTTATACATTCTATCCATACACAAATAATTTTTGTAGGTGATTGGTACACTTTGAGATGGAACTATACCTATGTCAACGTGGACAGATATGTGAAACTTCTCTCCTTTGGAAAATAAGAATTGCCTTTGCAACATGAACCCAATTGTTTCTGTTAACTAGAGGTCCAGAAACAATGAATCTATCAAATATTTATACAGCTAACAAAATATGCTGTAAGACAAGTTATTTATCTGTAAAGGATGACTCCCAGTAATTCAACATTGAACCTGTGATTCATACAAATTGACTTTACCTTGGGCCAAGCTGTTATTAGGGGACGGTGTTGTGACATCATCCCTGAACATCACTCTCCCAGGATTCAGGGTCACAGATCTACTTTTCCTCTGCAAAACTCCTTGGGGCTGTTCACAAACAACAATCAAATAAGTTTAACCGCAAATTCAGCCAGAAAACTACCAACTGTGCAGAGCTACAACCCATGATGATCTGCCAAACATCGCAATGACTTTGTACGTTTATAAATCATCAAAACCATATACATGTACATGGAGTGGTACCATCCCCCCCCCCCCTCCCGCCGTCTCTCTCAAAAAAAAGAAGAAAAGAAAAGAAAATGACATATATATATATATCTCAAACCATTCATGATGAAAACTCCACAGGTTATGATTCGGGTTATAAACTTTAATTTAAAGTCCTCATAAAGAGCCTGGGGAGAAAGAGCATGATCATCTGCAAACCCTTAACCCTATCTAACCTAAAAAAACCTTGCACTGAAATTTTGTGACTTTTTTTCTTTCAAGTCTTGCGCATCTTTTGAAAGAAATTTTTCGAAAATCGGACCTACCATTACAAAGTCACGTGTCCTTTTGTCTTTGCATGTCAGCCTGAAAATCGCTCATTTTTGTGATTTGTGTACAAAACATATGGAAATCTCATTTTTCAAATAAAGAGATAAAACATTGGTTATTTGGTCTTGTTTATAGTTAAGGTATTTATTTTGGGGTCAAAATTGTTGAATTATAGTTGGAAATGAAATAAAACAACAAAAAAATAAGTTAAAAAAACAATAAAATACATAAGAAATTATCAAAACAAGAGATAACATAAGGAATAACCTGGCTCTTTCAATTTTTTGTGTTGAATTATTATTCCAAATGGTCTAACAAATAGATGTAGTGAAAAAGAATGCTTAAATATAAATAATGTTTGATTTATGGGCAAAAATGTGAATTTGATGACCTTATTTGCATAAATTACCAAATAGTGAATTTTTCAAAAAATTGAAATTACCATAGTATTCAATACACTTCACTTGACATGTATGCAAATTTTCGCAGCCTTCGGCAGTGAAACGGCCAAGATCATAGGGGGGGGGGGGGGTTTAGAAGCCCCCCCCCCCCCCCGGGATATGCAGTTTCAAAATAGCCTGGGCTATATAAGGTTAAGACAGGAAATTACACCGAAGCAGTAAAATCCTTAAATTGACAACATGTACGTTGAACGATTCATAATCCCTGTTTCTGCATATTTCACAACACAAACTCCAGTAACTAATCAGTTCACAGTCAACTTCCCACATTAGTGAAAACCCCAACTTCCATCTGGGACCAAACTCTGTTAATAAAGCTAGAGGATATGTAACCTTAACCCTAACCCTACATTTTGCAAAACCCATTGGCAACTCCATCTCAAAGGACCTAACCCTTTACCTTTTCCCTATTTCAGACTACCAGAATTTGTTGCACAGTGCGTCCCAGAAAAAACGAAACCGAGAATTATCGATTTTTTTATCATAACTTGATCACAATTATAATTAATAAATGACACATATTTGGAAAGCTTAGATCCTCCTCTTTCATTTGATGTAACTCATATCTCACGCATGAGTGATTCAAAGCAATTTGAAGAGAGGAAACTAAAAAGTCTGAATTTTAAAAAGAAAATCACATTTCTAGAAAGTTCAATTTCTGCCCTTTCAAATGACACCTCAATCGGGAAAAATGAGCCAGGAATAACAAAGTTCTGTTTGTTTAAAATAAGGCTTGCATTTCCATAATTTGATCAAACAAGTTTGTTTGCTCTGGCTGGCTGCCTGCCGTAGCAATGAACAGAGTTGACAAAAGACTTAACTCTGTTCCGTTGACGATCAGCCATGCACAAAGAAGACGAAAGTCCTGATGCAGAAATTGAACTTTCTAGAAATGTGATTTTCTCCTTGAAATTCAGTTACCGCCCGCCAAATGACTTTTTGGTTTCCTCTCTTCAAAGTGCTTTTAATCACTCAGGCGTGAGATATGCATCATATGCGTCGCATCACATGAAAGAGGAGGATCTAAGCTTTCCAAATATGTATCATTTATTAATTATAATTGTGATTAAGTTATAATAAAACATCGATAGTTCTCGGTTTGTTTTTTTATGGGACGCACTGTATAGCTTTACGACAAGTCCTTGATATTCTCCTATTCTGAACATCGTATGAGGAACGTCGTACATTAAATTATACGTTGTATGGTGAAATGCCTTGGACGAAAAACTTGATAAAGAATCAGGGTCTGACTCAAGTCTAAATGTACAGATACAAACATTGTATAATTGGTGGACCTTCTCTTAATTTGTATATAATTATATTTCTTTATGATATTATGATATTATTATGTCACTATACGATGATTCTGTTCCATCTTACGGGTTTCGTATGAATTTCCCATAATTAAAAAATTAATGTGATTTGGCAAAAGAAGCCTAGGGCAATTGTGACAGGAGAAAACACAATTATCAATCAATATCATACATGTAAATATTTCTAAAAAAAGTATAAATTTGTACCACGACGAGAAGAGTTTTCCTGACGATGTCCTGCTTCATGGTTCCACCGGCAGACACAGTGATTTTGTATTCCCCTACTTTCACAGGACGTATGATGAAGATTGCAGAGGCTGCACGTTTAGATTCAACATAAATGAGGCGCAAGGCAGGATTTTCAGCTGCGCATAATTCCTCTTCAGCAGTGAAATTAACACTGGCCTATGATAGGTGATGAAGATATGCCATAAAAGAAATGTGGAAATATTACAAGGTAAATAGTCAAAAGACAAAATCCTTACAGACATGTAACCTCAATACTTTTTATCATAGTGACCGAAACATCATAAAATACTTCTCTACAAATTGAACAATTAAAGAATTTGTTGTAGGGCCTTGGAGTGGTTCAGAGTCTACCTAACAAACAGCAAACAATTTGTATGTATAAACAACCAATGTTTTTCTATGCAAGATGTAGATTGTGGTGTACCCCGGGGTAGTCTACTGGGCCCACTTTTATTTATTTCCTATATAAACGATATCTAAAATTCCTCTAATATCCTCTCCTTCCTCTTATTTGCAGATGATTTGAATGTGATTCGAATGTGCTCCTCTCACATGCAGATCCTGATATTTTGGTCAATACACTAAATATTGAATAAAATAAATTGTTACAATGGATAAGAGCTAACAAGTTATCATTAAAGGTAATACAAAGTTTTGGTATGGGGTCATGAATTTGGTTCAAATGAACATATTGGAAGCATATGCGATCCTTCAATATTCAATGATCGTTATGAAATTTTAAATAATAAACTCTTTATGTTGTATAGCTCCCTCTCAAGGTCAAGATATTAATTAAGCTATCAAACAATGTTTCTTGTCTAAAATCGACCGATTAGCTACTCCTGTTTGGAAATTATATATCACAACTACATATTCTGAAATTTTCATGGTCGCAGCTACCATTGTACGGCCGTAGGCGCTATTTGAAATTTATCAAAATTTACCGGGAGCACCGGTAAATTTTTATATTCAATTTTTCTTGAAAGCAGAAGTGTTTAAGGGGCTAAATTTTCTAGTGCTTATAATACATCCAAAGGGGCATCCAAATATATCAAAATTGTAAAGAATCACTACCCACCCAATTTTCAAAATTTCCCAAAACTTTGTATTACCTTTAAATTTACAAAACACAAAATGTATGCTCTTTATCAATTCTATAGGTAACTTACCATATAATGTTAAACTAGTTAATACTGACATAGAAGCCTTCACTTCAATGAAATTTCTAGGTCTGATAATAGACGACAAACTCTCATGGAAAGTTTATATTGATAGCATTTGCTGAACAATTTCTCGCAATATAGGGATGGTAAATAAGGTTACTGTAAAACTCTGTGTATAAGACAGACTTTTTTGCCGCCGAAAAAAATTGAAGTCGGGCTGCGTCTTATACACAGGGAAAAATTTTTTTTAAAATTAAATAAATTTTTCAATTTATGCCCCTCCACCTGGCACTATGCCTGGCAATGTATCCCAGCTCAGTAATCGGTGTATTGACTCACCACTCGGAAACTAGAACAACACTCAAATTTGTCTGTCATCTTGGTTTGAAAGTAATAATAATAATAATACTCATTTGTAAAGCGCAATAACTATGTGGATATATTCTACTGCGCTGCAAGAGCTCGTAAATGGTGTGCTTTACATACTATATGAACAAGTGAGTTTTCAGTTTTTATTCAAAGTGAGTTTTCAGTTTTTATTTAAAGTTATCTAGTGATGGGGCTTTCCTTATTTCTAGTGGTAATTTATTCCATAATCTAGGGGCAGCACAAAGAAATGACCGGTCCCCGAGGGTTACTTTGATTTTATATGGGGGTATTTGCAACATAAATGTGTCTTGTGTACTACAAAGGTTACGACCATGAGTTTGAGACTTGATATGCAACAATTCAGTAACGTAACTAGGAGTTTGACCATTTAGGTCTTTGTGGACTATCATTAATATTTTAAATATGATTCTCTGGCGAACTAGCAACCAATGTAGTTCCTTTAGAAGTGGGTTATTCAAGAGAATTTTGGGAGGCTGCAAATTAGTCGTGCACATGTATTTTGGGCCCACTGCAACTTGGGAATTTGTGAGTTTGG
This sequence comes from Strongylocentrotus droebachiensis, assembly GCA_035222895.1. Taxonomy (NCBI): domain Eukaryota; kingdom Metazoa; phylum Echinodermata; class Echinoidea; order Camarodonta; family Strongylocentrotidae; genus Strongylocentrotus; species Strongylocentrotus droebachiensis. The sequence continues at coordinate 63,503 of JAVYIG010004534.1, read as the reverse complement.
CAGTCCATACAATAAACTATTACAATAATCTAGTTTACTAGTGACACGTGCATGCATGATAGTTTTCATGTTGTCCTGATCAAAGTATTTACGAATGCGTCTCAAATTATAAATCATGAAATAGGCTGATTTGCATATTTTAGTGATATGTGAATCCATATTCAAGTGGGTATCAAAGGACACACCTAAGTTTCTAACAGTATAAGATGGGGTCTACTAACTTAGAAATATACTGAAGAATACTCTAATGGGCCTTAAATTACTCAATTCTGTTTCGAGGCCGGGCTTTTTCAATAGTGGTTTCACTCGAGCGACCTTCCACAATGCAGGGAATTGCCCTGCTGTGCTGATAGAGACAAGTTTGACATAGAAGTAATAACAGGTATCAATACATCGAGACATTGCAGCAATAATTTCGTAGGCATTGGGTCCAATGGACAGGACTTCTTACTGAGCTTCATTATCAATTTTCTGACGTCTTGTTCAGACAGTGATTTAAAACTTGTCAGCGTTACTATCTGCAAATCGACTGGAACGTCATCATTGATCAGTTTGTCTACATGTACAGTTTTAATTCTATATCGTTATGAATCTTTCTGAACTTAATCCAAGAAAAACGAGCCCAAGTTGTTGACGAATGATTTCGAATCAACGTTACAAGGTATAATGGGTTGTTTATTTGACATGTTTAACAAACCTTTTACAATATTGAACAACGCTTTTGTGTTTTCTTTATATTCAGAAACTAAATCTTTATGGTGACTCTTCCGTGCCTCATACAATGAGAAGTAATCTTTCTAAAAGATCTCAATATGTAGTCTATAATAATAATTCCTCCAATTTTTCTTCTATTACACACAGCGTACCACAATGTTCTAACCTAGGTCCTCTACTTTTTTTAATTTACATTAATGAACTTATACATTCTTTTAAAAACGATATTGTTACTATTATTTGTGACAAGTTCACAAGCACAAGATTTTTGTTTTCTTCTTTATTTTCTTGGCCCCCAAAATAGGGGTGCGTCTTGTACACGGATATTCACTGTAAGTTTTTTCTGCCAACCTCCTCCCTGCTAATGCTTTACTCACTTTTGCTTTTGCCCTACTTAAATTATGGCATTATTGTTTGGGGTAATACACACAATTCTTATCTTCATAGAATACTACTTCTACAAAAGAAAGCTATGCGTGTTACTTGTAACACTTCCTGGAGATCCCATACTGACGTTTTGTTTGTTGTAAATAATGTGTTGAAGATAAATGATTTATATTGTTATAGCCTCGGTCAGGTTATGTACCAGTTAAATAATAATAGGCTACCCTCAGTCTTCAATTTAATATGCATCATCAAAAATAAAACTATACACAAATACCCCACGTGCCAATCTGACAAATTGCATCTGCCGTTAACTAGAACTATACTTGCTAATGGTACGCAGACCCGAAGCTTTGGACCAATCTTGACGTTAGCATCAAGAATGCCCCCAGTTTAAATTCTTTTAAATTCAAATTTAAAAAATCTTTTCTGCATGATTATCAAGCGTCAGCTTTCCCTTAATAAATTTATTTCACTCAATAAATACCTTTTTTTATATTTTCATTCATTTTGTTGTGCCATCTGTATTCCAGTCGGTCTGCGTTTTGTTGTGGGGGTTTAATAGGTAAGAGTCCTGCCCTCTCTCGTTACTTGTCTCCTTTCTTTTCCTGTCCCTTTCACTCATTTTATGTCATGTCTATTTGGTTTATGTATTTGTGCGTTCCCTTATTATTGATCTATTATTTTGCAACTATAAGTAATATAGGGGGCTGCAATCTACAAGCCCAGCTTTTCAGCAGTCTCCTCCATGACCAACCCGTTTTATATGCCTGTTGTACACTGTGGACTAATTACAAATATATTGTTAAGTTTCATTGTTTTACTATGTACAATGCAATCCCATGTACCGGTACTTTATTTTATTTTGTTGGAAACGGAAATAAATAAAATGATCTTTGACCAAACTTTAAATAAGTGATTTTCTTGTTCATAAATTAACAGCATAGTTTTCACGTGTATTACAATTCTTCAAAAGCTTCACTAAGTTATCCTTCTCATTTATGATTGGGGGAACAGATATTTGTTCCCCCTCTTTATCAAAAGTCTAACACTACCCCCTCTATCAAATTCAGTCAATTAATTAGTCAATACCTTTCATGTGACTTGGATCCATATAAATGTATTGTGCAGGAAACTATAACAAAAAACGTAATACCGGTACATATCTTCCTGTTGATATGATACAGATAATGATTGATAGGGTGTGTGATACAACAAATTTTTGACTGCTGAAAGGGGTTTTCTTGTGATCATATTTGCTGCTCTGAGGGCAAATATGATCACGAGAGAAAATGTAATGCCCTTGCGGTTTAAAAAATGTATATTACACCCATTCCAGTTAATCTCTTTTATGTCAGATAGCCTTGATGATGTTTTGTTAATTTAGGAAAATTACAATCTCTAATTGCCCTTTTTTTTCCTCTCAAGCAGCATGCGAGAAGCTAAGACGTAATACATATGATTGGTATGCGCTCGTGCACGCAGGGTTGCTTGGATGCTGTATGATGCAGAAAGATACTCATTTGACCAGCTGGTCAATATTTTTTTTAATAATATTACCCTGTAATAGTTCATTTATATATATAATGGTGGCTACAAGATACACAGTATTGTGTACATATATGTACACTGACCACTGAATATTAAAATTCAAAATTCATCTAAATACCAAATAGCATCATTCTCTCCCACCATCAAAAGTGATAACCCACGGCTAAAAGTAAGAATGCGTATATTATATCACTAGCGAGTACAAGATTAAGATATATAGTTGTAAATGGTATTATAAAATAGCTCTAGTATTTTAAGCATCGTGATTGGTCGAAACGCGTCACATGACATGCACCTATTTTTGTTGCATGCACGATATCCAGCACAGAGTACGCGTAGAGCAAGGTCTTATCTTTTTATTTTCTAGAACCTAACGTTAGATCTAGACTTTTGTTTAATTGTTTTGATTTCCATGTGTCCCTCTCTTATAAAACAAATAATGCACTTGACCCTGTTGTGCGTAATGTAAATGCAGTGTACGCTCGGTTTCTTCAGATGGTGGTGCTGTGAACTCGCCCAAAGCGGCTTGTGCACAGAGACGGCACCAATCTGAAACCTTGCATGCACTGCATTCACCACTAACGAACGCTGGGGCATGCGTTATTTGTATAATATGCACACTGAGATGTGCATTTTACATCTTTGCTACATCTTTACCATGATATGTCATTCAATGCAAATGCCGGCCGCGAAATTTTCTTTCTCAAACAGAATTGCTATTTCTATTATTACCGGTCTTCTGATTGGCTGATATGCTTTACTTCATTAGCAGCTTGGAAAGAGCTAGGTCAAAGACTCTAAAATTGTAGTACACTGACCTTACCGATTGAGCCAACGATGGGTTGATGAAAGATGGGTTTGTATGATTATCATAACCCTAACCCTAATCCTAACTGTTACGACATTGCTAAGGACGTAAAAAATATTAGCCAATCAGAAGACCGGAAATATTGGTAATAGCAAACCTGTTTGCAAAAAAAACAATCCCACCCCGTTCCTCATGACTGTGATACTTTGCATGTTGATCAGGTTGGTTTCTTACATGTTTTTCTCAACTTTCTATTCACATTATTTATATTGTTTCATCACAAATACATGTTTTGAAACTTGTGCATTAGTGAACCAGATAATGAAATAGACAAGTCTTAATGCTAAATATATTACTCATTGCGGATATAGTATCGAAAATAATATCGCTAGTGATATTCGTTTGTCTCGCAATGTGGTCAATAAGGAATCTAAAAGATCACGACGTTTCGTATGCTACTGCGATACTTCGTCAGGTGATAAAAACTATGATATACCTCACTTAAGTAATCCAGCAATCTGATTGGTCGAAATTGCATTCATAAACTTTAACTGTTCCTGTAAAAACAGACCTATTTTCCCAATAACCATGGTTATTGGGAAAATAGGTCAGTCTCCATGGTTACCCCATAGGTTTACATGTTAAAAAATGGTCTGAGCGATTGAGGATACCGTACGTGTGCGAACAATTGGTCGGTAATTTCAATACAATTGAACCTCGATCGATCTTACCGACAATTCTTGCATTGTTGACATGAAGACGAAAATAAACTCTCAAAAACAAAAAAACAACATCTGCCGATAGATCTTGATCTAAGTTCGTGCCAATATGCATTGCAAAAGTAAAAGAAGGGTCTGTTTAATGGAGCTTTTGCGAAGCATCTCTCACGCGAAGCCGTTTTCAATCCATTTTAATGTATATATTGAAGAAAACTGCCAAGCATGGGAACAGTGCGCTAAGGCGTTGGTTGTCGATACATCACCTTTTGTACGCAAGAGTTCGATTCCCATCTTCGACCCCAAAAAAAATATTTTTTATTTTTTATTTTTTAGTCAATTTTTTTTTTTGGCATATAAAAGTATTAATGACTGCTTTAATATTCGAGAAATAGTTGTTTTTATACGCTCTCGGGAAAGTTACAATTGGGCTATTCCCCTCAGCACGCCTCGGGGAATAGCACAATTCTAACCTTTCCTTGAGCGTATAAAAACAACTATTTCTCTCAAAGCAGTCATTAATACTATACTGTAAGCAAGGGTCTTTTATACTCTACGGGAGGACCGGCGGAGCGGTCCATAGTTCAGTGCCTTTCCCAGGAACGGCATTGGTATACACGGAGGGTGAAAGAAGCTATCAATATCCGTCTCAATCCTAATAATTTCAACAGAGACAACGGGATCGATATTCCCGAATTTTGGATGCGGACGATACGCCGCCATGACACTCGCCGTCCTGCCAGCCAACACCGGTCGATTCCATTCAGCAGACGGTCCGATCCAGCGGCCCGTTGATTGGTTGAGTACCGTATGCGTCGGCCAATAGGCCTGGTGCATTAGCCGAACCAGCGGCCGAATCCAGCGGCCTGGTGATTGGTCGATCACCGTGTGCGTCGACCAATAGGCATTGTGCGTTATTGTTCCAATTATCGATCGAATTATGGACCGCTCCGCCGGTCCTCCCGTAGAGTATAAAAAACCCTTGCTTACAGTAGTTTTTATCACCTGACGAAGTATCGCAGTAGCATACGAAACGTCGTGATCTTTTAGATTCCTTATTGACCACATTGCGAGACAAACGAATATCACTAGTGATATTATTTTCGATAGACAAGTCTTGTTCAATATCCAATAATGACTTTATCTGCGTGCATAACTCTCAACCATGAATTATTTACATACTAATGTATCACGTAAACCATAAAGGAATTAACATATAGCGCTAAACAATGCACAAACCTCAAAACCACTTTGACCATAGTTGAAGATGGTGGCGATGACTTGCGTCTGTTCGAGCCTGACAACCGAGTAGGGAAGGTGGAGCTGGATGAAGAATTCCTGGAACACACTCACTGTGGTTTCATCTTCAACACACATTCCTTGAGTAGGTGAAAGACTGACAGCTGTCAAATGCCAATCCGTGATACTACTTGGAGTGGAGACCTGGTATAAGTACGGACTACCATCTCCACTGGAAATGAGAATTGAAACAAATAAATGAGAAATAAATGCCGTTAGCTTCACTGAGAGCAATGAAGTTCCAGGTTGCATGCTCAATACCTGGAAGGAGACACTGGTGGAAGACACATGGGCATCTGACCTCACCCAGGCAGATACTGTAAAACGTAAGGCTTGGAGAAGAACAAGAGTGAACAAGAACAAGAGTGATTTAATCGAAAATAATCATTGAAGTCTTTAAATGGGCAATGCAGACGGTGGCATCTAGACCTCTCTTGGTTCCATCAGATAACCAAAGTCAGCATAGAAAATAAGAGAAGATAAAAACAGGCATAATGTCACATGCTTTGGTCTCTTCTTTCTCATTCCATGGACTCTTCACACAAGTGTTTAAAAGGCAAGTCCACTCCAAAAATAACTTACTTTCGATAGAAGCAGAACAATCAGACAAACCAATCAAAAAAAGTTTGAGCAAAATCGGATAGCTAATGTAAGAGTTAAAATTAGACTCATTCCCTGCTTGTATTTGTCACAATTACTTTTTGCTTCTCTAGTCTCTTCTCCATACATATTCATTTCACATCATTTGCATATTCATTTCATCCATTCATCTCCACCACATACCAACTCTTAAAGATAAAGACCAGTTATGGTCATGCGATTGCATTGTGAAAGAAACGTTGTGGAATCGTTCAGAAAAGATTGATCATGCATCTAGCATATAAGTAGTGGTGTGTACTGTAAGGTTCTGGAATCATCAAAATGATAAAAAAATTTGGCCCAGTCTTCGTACAGTTACAAGCACTGTACACAGAAAGATTTATATGGGACTATACGCACATGTGCGCGACACGTGCGTTTATCTCTCACAGGCCAATAGATAAACTAATTTACCAAATATATCAATCAGTAGGCGGTTTCCCGGCAAAATTTTTATCATCATGTATTAGTCAAAACATATATGATTGGTAATAAGAGCTTCCATTTCATTTTTTTAAATTTGGGCGTTTCCAATACTGGTCTTTACCTTTAAAGCTAGAACAGGTGGTATGTTCTCTTCTCATTTACATATTTCCACTTCTTACTGATCAATGGTTCTCTTTTCCTTTTTCTTATGAATATTCAGTTTTATTCTTAAATCCTATTTTGCTATTGGTTGATAATGTATTTGTCATTTTAATACTTTGCATGAGGCACATGGACAGTATGCAGAGCTGGACTGGACTTACACTGTGTTAGATCGAGGTATTAATTTAGAGCTCTGTTGGCATGATAAGTTAGAGACTTAGGAGAGAGGATTTGAGAGTTTGGGCAGTGGTTTGTATGATTGGTGTTTAATTCAGTGATTGATTGGCAAGAGATTAATTATTAGTTTACACTAATAACAAAGTTAAGAATTTTTAATGACATGAAAAACTGTGAAAATCACACAACAAATTGGCAACTCACTCATGAGTCTGCGATGTCATTGCCTCACTATCCACTTATTGTTTTCTTTATATTGATAGTATAAATTTTCCCCCTAAAATTTTTAGTTCCTCAACCCAGCATCCTAGTTATTTTTATATATACTAATATATTAATATGTTTTTGAGTGGATGGACTAATATAGAGTAATTTTTTTCAGTTAAATCATGAAAAATGTGAATTTTGATAAGCTACTTGTATAAAAACCAATGAATATGACTATAAAATATTCGGAAAGTAGTATTAGTTCTTCAAAGTTCATAAAAGATTTTGTGAAATGTCATGAACGCAATATGATACAGGCAAAAGGATGGGCAAATCAAGTTTTGGGGGATAAAAAGGGAAATTAATAGGATAAAAATATATAAAATAATTGATAAATAGCGAGGCAAATGACATCACAAACTGATAACCAAATTGTCAATTTGTGATTTTTTAAGTTCCATAGTTTTTTATACTTAAAAAAAAAACTCATAACTTCCTTATTAGTTATCTGATTTTACTCAATTTTGATTTGCTCTGCTTTTCTTGTTTTTTTGCATTTATTAAAAGCAATTTAGTTTTGGAGTGGACTTAGCCTTTAAGTGCAAATGAACGAGTGGTTCAGCTCTTTATGTGTCGCACAAATTAACTCCCTGTGCCACATTATATTCATCATGCAGTGAAAGATTAATTTATACCAGTGTTAAAAGGGCTTTAATGGAGCTAATCACGAAAACGCTAATTTTGTAATTTATTGTGTTGAAAATTAAGCAATCCATCCATCCATCAATTGCTGCATGTTTGGCAAACAAAGAAAGCACTGAATTGAATTCCTTAACCACAATAACATGTTTATAGCCAAACAGACGTCAGAAATTGAAATATTGGAGGTACATGTATCATAGCGTACTCCACTGAACCCCTGTTCATAAATACACACCTCAGTAATCTGCTTTTTAAAAAGTTTATTTTTTACATGCAACTGAATGGCAAGTGGGGGGGGGGGGGGGGTCCGTATATTTGATTTTCGTTAATAATAGTTTATTCGCCTCATATTTTAATAGAGTACTGTGACGTTATAGAGCATAGCTGTTCCACAAGACAACAGGAAGGTGGACAATTACTTTTAGAACAACACTATGTCAATTTTCATTGTCTTAGTTTTGTGGGCAGTGAATTTTGGAATAGATTACCTATTATTAATGTTTAATAGTTTACAAGGTATAGAAATAGGTTTCGGAATCCTGTTACAAGTAATCCGTGGGCCAGAGGGGGCTACCGTGCACCCCCCCCCCCCCTATGATCCTACTTTTTGGGTGTCATTTTGTTCATTGGGATCCATAATATCAGAAAAAAGATGTTCCCAAGAAAAAAACTCATTTGGACACTGTTTTTTTGCTCCTTATTTGAAGAGATGTAAAAATGTCAGTTTTTCGTGTTTTGCACTCTTTCTTAGGGTTTGTGAATTATGTGCTTACATTTTACCATTTCTCAGCAGATATAACTTTAATCTCCACCAAATTTATAACAAATCTTTGTAAACTATACAACAATAGGTAGACCAAAAAAAAATTATTTTATTGTCTTCAATTGTTAATGATGTCATAAATTTGCATATATTTTGATATGCAAATTTTTGTCCCAAAACCTGTCAAAATCACCTGAAAGCTGTATTTCGTCTGCTATTATCATGAAATAAGTTTTAAAACCCCCTAATTTGGTGTCAAATTATTCATTGATATGTGATCTGATGTTTCCCGCAAAAAACAACAACAGTATTAGTCAACTCGTATGCGTTTTAGCATAAGCATATTTGTATACCTTATTGGTGACACTCGCAGGTCACTAATTGGGTAGGGTCCAGCTCAGGGGATTGAGGTATCTAATTACGGTCAGATGATCATCCAAGGGCCCATCTTAGGGCCCATGGTGGGGTACAGAGCCCCCAGAAACTTTTAGGTATTAAATTACGATCACATGATCATCCAGGACCCCGCCTTATGCCTAGGTCACATATAAACCGGACCCCATACGATTTCCCTACCCGGCGGCTTGCTGTGGATTTAGAGACCGTACGGGAATCTTCCGATTTTTATTTCTACGGCATGTGTGGTCACATATTGTGCGGCGCCCGAAATGGTGCCGGAAGGGTGCCAAACGGTAAGCTTACGGGCTCCATCCAATGAGCAAATGCGCCCATGGCTCCCGGAAGGTGCCCTGCCAGGGTCCTCAAGGCGCCCGGCTGTGTGCCGTGTGGTGCACTGATCTATGTGTCCTCTGACATCCGCACCTCCTGTATTTAAAGCTGCGTTGTACATTTTGAGATGCCCCCACACAGGGAATATTCATTTCAAATGGCCCCCAGACGGAAGGCGCTCGTAAAGATTTTTCATGAGAATTGACCCAAAAAAATTGTGAGGGGCCCGGCCGGTCACCGGCCGGAGCCCGCACGGTGCTCTACGGGCCCTTTACGGTGCCTTTACAGACTTTCTACGGCCTAACGGTCAGATAAAAACGCCGGGAAAATTGGGAGCAGCCAATTCAGCACCACTGCGCCCGTACGGATTAAAAAACTGTTCCGGCGCCCGTAGGAACTTTACGGCAGCCGGCCGGACACCGGCCTAAAATTCCCAAAATGTCTGTATTTACTAGCCTTATGGGCCCCGGAGTGTATATGTGAAAGCCTCATTAGGGCCCTTGGTGGGATTCGGGGGGCGGGGTCCCAATATTGTGACACTGGCAGGTCACTATTCTTTCTTTCTTTTTTTCTTTAACATACTTTTTCAAAATAGTGAAGGAGGTCGAGCCCCCCCAAGCCCCGCCGTTCTGCAGGCCCTGACATTAAGCCTTCTAAATGAGCATATTTTTTGCCTGACTGTAAATTTAGAAATTCATTTTCAATTCAACTGCATAAAAAAAGTATAATTTACCAAAAAAAATTGAGAATAAATCTCAGAAAAATCATGTTATTTCAGCAACATTTGTAAATCACTGCAGGTATCGAATTAGAAATAAACCACATTTGAATTTGGCATCATGTCTTCTCACCGCATTTAACAAAAAACACACACGCTTTCCAATCCTCTCATAATATTTCAACGATATGCTTGTATCGCTAGTATCAAATACTCCATTGATAAATATAGGGGAATGCAGAATGTTGAGGGTATCTAATTCCTGTTTACTCTCCTTTTCTTTGAATGGAATATAATTTTTGTTGTGATTCAATTCAGGTTTTATTTTTTATTTTTGGTTAAAAAATATAAACATTTTAACTCCTTTACCACTGTTTGGGGGGCGGGGGCTGTGGGGAGGGGGGAAATGTGTTTTGCCCCCCCCCCCCCCCCACTTCTGGCACCACTGCTTATACATGTAGTTCAGAAGCGGAGGAGGAGGGGAAAGGGGATGAATAAGTCAAACTTACTGCATGGAAACAACGTCAAAAAACCAAGTCTCTCTGAAGTCCTCTCGCACCCTCACAGCACCATTCTGATCTCCACCACCATCATCTGATCGTGAAGTTGCAGTCACGACTGGATTCATACTATTCATACAGCAATCTCGATACTCCTGGAAAGGAGAAATCCAAACAGATACATGTACTTGTGTATCACATAACATATCAAAGAGCAAAACAGGGGTTTTACTATTAACGACTATACCATGTTTAGGGTATAAACAAATATGAAATATGAAAAATCTGGAAAAAGTGTATAAAATTCACTAGAATTAAGCAGATAAGTGAAGGGCAGGAAATCTGAATGCCCTGGTCTCGAGCAGAGGGTCATACAGGATTTTAAAATCCTATGGAAATACACAATAATAATATAAATAACTGGATGGAACTTCAATGATGCCTCTGCCATAGAGCGATTTCACAAATAAAAACAGAAGAAATTTTTCATATACATGTATGGACATTTTATTTTTGACCTCAATTCGTTGGCTCAGCAAGATACATACATGTCCTGCGTTTGATGGTAATCCGTCCATCGGTTCTAATGATAATGTGATCGCAAGCTATTTTTGCAAACATAATAGCCCAAATTCACAAAGGAGGTTGGTCGACAAACCTAGGTTTATGAGCGTCATATGACATGTTTTGACGCGTTTTTACAAACCAACCTAGGTTTATGTGCGTCACATGATGCGTTTTGACGCGTTTCGTCACAACGCATCATATGACGAACTTAAACCTAAGTTGGTCAACAAACCTCCTTTGTGAATTTGGGCCAATGAGCCTTGTGACCGTTGACCTTCTGTTTGTAAAAATGTGTCGGTTTGTAAAAACGCGTCAAAACGCGTCATGTGACGCACATAAACCTCCTTTGTGAATTTGGGCCAATGAGCCTTGTGACCATTGACCTTCGACCTTGTGACCCCAAAATTTTATCAATTCATTGGCTCTGCAAGATACATATGTACATGACCTAAGTTTGGCAAGAATGCATCGATCAGTTCTTGAGATAATGCGATCATGAGCTATTTTAGCATACATAATCAGCCCTGTGACCGTTCACCTTTGACCTCATGACCCCAAAATCTTATCAATTCATTGGTTCTGCAAGATACATACATGACCTAAGTTTTCCAAGCTATAGTTTCTCCTTAGAACTACACACTCTCAAAAAGGATTACAGAGAGTTCTTTTCAGGACTCTTTAATCCTACTTCTCTCTCTCTCTCACATTGTGCATCCACAAGCCTACTGCTACATCACCATGCAAGCCGATACTTACAAGCAGCATCTAATACCTGTGCTGTTCGGGTGTTAGTCCATACTAATGTGGAATACCAATGTTGGTTCCTGTGTTAACTCACACTAAATTTGAATACCTGTGTTTGTTCCGGTGTTAGTTCATACTAATTTGGAATACCTGTGTTTGGTCCGGTTCTAGGTTACACTCGGCTTCCAAAACGCGAGCACGGCGGGGACATAGCCAACCGCCTTCTGTAAGCACCCTTCGTAACCTTGTTTTATTAGCTAAACAGTCTGCTAGATAAGTCCGATCATACAGACACAGTTGATCTGTTGGCCAATTCATAGAAAAATAAACGGGTAATTTTTATTTATTTAATAGATTAAAAAAAGATTTATGAAGAAGAAAAAAATTAACAAACAGCACATGTAAATGTAGGTGGTTTACAATACACTTTAACCCATTATAGGCCACGATGACATGTGAAAAATATCACACATGAATTTGCATGCGTATCGAATTAACATTAGCTTTGTTTCACTTTTAATTCTGTGTAAACTTTATTTTCAGGATATAAACTTAATACAAGTTACAATTTCAGTTTCTGGCAGGCAAATGTAATACCAGTACTTGTTAATTTAACTATATTACATCATTTTGGGCACCTGAGAGCCCTAAAGCTATTCATCAAGGCCCAATAGAAAACATGTGAAAAAACAGATATTTTTACTGAGTAAAATAATAAAATAAGTGACATGATGTGCTGAACCCTTTAATGATAATCATGGATAAAAATTATTATTCACCATGGGCACCTACCCACACCTTCTATCACAATGCTTCATACGGGACTCCACACTAACTCTTTCGGAAGGCAGTCCAGATTTCGACTTTTAGAGTCTGTATTATGCACAAACCCCATGTAAAAAAATTGAAATTTGGGGCATCCATGTGAGCCAGGTGCATGTTAGTGTTGAGCCTTGTTTATGACCATTTCAAAGCCACATAACCACAATGTATCTTTGTATTTTGATACTGAAGTTTAAAGCAGTCCTCTTGAGCGTCTAGAGTAGCTGATCCTTTAGATCCTTCTGGAACAACTTCAGGGTTTTTGGTGGGTCGAAACGATTACCATGTTTATTTGTTTTGTTCATAGTGGGGTTTTACACCAAATAAACATTTTCAGAAAAAATATTTGTTCTGAAGTGCACAAAACTAAATATACAATTTGAGCACTCCAGACTCATTTAATAAAAAATCTGCTACAATTTTTTTTTAGAAATCCACATTAAAATAAAGATGAACACCATTTCCCTGTTGAAGCCATCAAACTAAAAGGTATGTTGGGGTTAACTCTGTATGTACCCTGCAAAAACAATCTCCCTGTGCCACATTGTATCTATCATGTGATAGACCACTTTCTCACTCACTTTGCTTGAATGACCTACGCCAGACCGATCCACTGGACCGCTTCATAAATACGGTCTGCTTGGTTTTTACACTCATCACAATTTTTACCCTAATGAGACCTGTGATGCTACAGAAACAGGAACCATTCCTGTTCCTGTTGCTATGACAACACAGGTCATTTTCGGGCAGAATCCAACTGTAGATAGTGCCGACCTGATCGTCAAGTAATTGTTTTGCTTCCCTCACAAAAAAAGAATTCTTGTTAGTATCCCGTTTTGATATTCTTCATTCAAGTCTGTGACTAAAAAGTTTGGACCAAACTTTCATGCCACCTATGTGTGTATAGTTCCATAGACACATTTCTGTGTGCAATGTATACGACTTCCAGCATAACAAATTCCATGCTATGATTCTAAAACCTCACAGTATAGGCTTCTTCTTATGTACATGAACATCGATCTATACATCATCAATCTTTCCTAATGGCTTCCACTAGAAAAACTAGAAATATTGCAATCTGTATTGCTGTGCTGTGCAATGCGAATGTATCCCCCGGCAGTGGCAGCGATTTTGTGTCATCCTTATGTTCGAAGGAGGGACAAAGATTCCCTCTCCCCTCCCTGAAACAAAAGGATGATGTAAATATCGCCACTAGTGGCTCAGACTATTGTCAAGACTAGGAGCAGCATCACCAAAACAATGTGTGTGTAGATTAGAGTTTAATGCATCTCAGTTGAAAATTTGAAAGAAATCTGTCAAGAAATGTGGCAATTAGGGCGCACAAAAGACAGCAACCAAAATATGACCTTTGACCCCATAACAGATGGAACACAGGTGGCAGCATCACCAAACACGAAAGATGTGTAGATGGTATTAAGACACACCTCCATACAACATTTGAAAGAAATGTGGCAGTTAGAGGGCATGAAAGACATATGACCTTTGACCATATAAAAGACGGAACAATGAGGGCAGCATCGCCTGAAAGTGTAGATTGCACCAAGATACATCTCTGTACAAAATTTGACAGATATCTGTCAAGAAATATGACCTGCAGTCTGCAGAGCGTAGACTAAACACCCACCAAAATACGAACTTTTGACCCTATAAAACACGGGACACTGGTGGCAGCATCACCAAAAACTAAAGGTGCATAGATTTTACCAGCATACACATCCATACTCAATTTGAAAGAAATCTGTCCAGAATGATGCAGTTAGACCGCATACTAGAGTGCGCATAACACATCTATCAAAATATGACCTTTGACCATATAACAGACGGAACACTGGAAGGCAAACTTTCATGCCACCTATGTGTGTATAGTTCCATAGACACATTTCTGTGTGCAATGTATACGACTTCCAGCATAACAAATTCCATGCTATGATTCTAAAACCTCACAGTATAGGCTTCTTCTTATGTACATGAACATCGATCTATACATCATCAATCTTTCCTAATGGCTTCCACACAGTTTCTTTTACAATGCAATCACTTGACTGAACTTGATTTTATCTTTAAAAGAATATATCCCTTACCCCTGTTAATGGATCTCTTCTTTCTTGTATCTTCATCCAAGCATCCAACCTCTGTAATCATTGATATAAAATATAAAACCGGAATAAAAAAAATCAGTATGATAACAATTTTAAAAAAATAACTAGCATGCCTGTATCAACAATATTATACCTTTGAAGGCGATAAATCATATAATGGCAACAAAATATCAAACGTCATGCTTTTAGTTTAAATATCATATTTTATATTTTTACATTACACTAACAAGTCAACGCAAAGCGTAGCATCCCCTTGCAGGGTACAAATGGCCTATATACGTCAGAACAGGTTACCTCCATTGGACTACCGGTATACTATTATATTACTAGGCGAGGAAGTTAACCACCTTTTCACATATATAATTAAGTGTTTTTGCATATTTAATGAGCTATGAACTTTCACCTTTGACCTACATACTCACAAATCAAACTTAGGCTGTACATGTATTCTGATACCATGTATCTTCATATTAAATTTCATTAAAATCCTTCAAACAATACTAAAGTTATGGACCAGAAACCAGATTTGCATATTTAATGAGCTATGACCTTTGACCTACATACTCAGAAATCAAACTAGGGCTGTGTTTTGATACCATGAACCCTCATATCAAGTTTCATTAAATTTTTCAAACAATACTAAAGTTATGGATCAGAAACCAGATTCGCATATTTAATAAGCTATGACCTTTGACCTACATACTCAGAAATTGAACTTAGGCTGTGTTTTGATACCATGTACCTTCATATCAAATTTCATTAAATTCTGTCAAACTTTACTAAAGTTATCGATCGGAAACCAGATGGGTATTTTTTCGCATATTTAATGAGCTATGACGTTTGACCTACATAATGGGTATTTTTTCGCATATTTAATGAGCTATGACCTTTGACCTACATACTCCGAAATCAAACTTAGCCTGTATTTTGATATCATGTACCTTCCTATCAAATTTCATTAAAATCCGTCAAACATTACTGAAGTTATCGATCGGAAACCAAATTTGTTACGAACAGACGCACGCAAGCACGGAGGGAAGGACGGACGGCAGCGTTTCTATATCCCCTCCGACTTCGTCGGCGAGGGGATAATAATAATCTTTTAAAGTCCACTCCAAATTTGCAGGTAGTGCTTGTTATTCCTATCTAGATCCTTTCCTTTTGCCCGATTCTTTTAAAATTATGTAGGCATAGTCTCTAACATCCCATGAAGGTCACTAAGATCTTCGTTTATCAAAATCATTCATGCATAACTGTCCAGGCGCCATTTTGTGTGTTTCTGGTCTGTTTTAAGGCCTTTCTTTCTTCCTTCCTTTCTCAACTATCTTAGATCCTACAAACTTCTTACAAATTCCTCTGGATAACCATCTTCGTACTCAAAATTCAAATCCGATACCCATTCCGTCAAAAATCTTGAAAATTCTTGACCCAGAATGTCAATGACGTAGCGCTCATCCGCATCTCGCAACAACAAATATGGTAATGTTATGTGGTACACTTTTGAACTGGTCAAAAAATAAAAATTAATTAATTAATTAATTGACAAAAATTTCAAAATTCTGCGTAGAGGTATAGTGTTCCAAAGTTAGCTCTATGATATAAAGCAAATCAAATCAAAACCAGTCGAAATATGAAGGAGAAGAAGCAATTTTCGTTATTTTTGGAATAAATTTGCATAAATTACCATAATTAATTAATGGAGAACAATTTCAAAATTTGGTGTAGGAGTTTAGTGTACCAAAGTTAGCTTTACCAGATAAAGCAAACCAAATCAAAAAATTTGGTCGAAAAATGAAGGAGAAAAAGCATTTGTTGTGATTTCGAATAAATTTGCATAAAGTACCATAAATAATCAATGGAACAAAATCTCAAAATTCTGTGTAGAAGTTTAGTGTTCCAAATTCAGCTCTACCAGATAAGGCAAACCAAATCAAAATCGGTCAAGAAATGAGGGAGAAGAAGCAATTTTCGTTATTTTTGGAATAAATTTGCATAAATTACCATAATTAATTAATGGAGAACAATTTCAAAATTTGGTGTAGGAGTTTAGTGTACCAAAGTTAGCTTTACCAGATAGAGCAAACCAAATCAAAAAAATTTGGTCGAAAAATGAAGGAGAAAAAGCATTTGTTGTGATTTCGAATAAATTTGCATAAATTAGCATACATGTAGGTAATGAATTTCACGATTCTGTGTAGAAGTTTTAAATCCCTCTTCTAGCCCTATCATATGAAACAATCAGAATCAAAATCGGTTGAAAAATAACGAAGAAGTATTTTGAAAACTGTGGACGGACGGACGGACGGACGGACGGACGGACAACGGACGCCACGCCATGGCATACCGGGTAAGCTCATCGGGCCCTTCGGGCCGGATGAGCTAAAAATGGACCCCTAAAAATCTAAAATTGCCATAACTTTCTTATACCAATTCCGTTTTGTCACAATTTCTCACAGTATCTTTATCTCTTAATTGCACATAGCCATGCCAAATATCACTCTCCAATGGCTATGCAAACAAATAAATAGCGCCCTCTAAAGTTCTGGAATGGCTTTGTTTCTGTGGCCGTATCTCCATTGTGTCTTGGCAAACCCGTACCCTTTTTTGAGGCATATATCCTTGAACATATGCCCTTTCCAGCCAAATAAAAAATTATATACACTAACGCTGACCGACTTTGCGAAAAATGCCCTCCAAATATGCTTGGCAGACACATGTATCCATATACGTGACAACTGTCTGCCAAGTTTGGTAAATTCTGATGACGTCAGCGCAACGTATTCGCCAAAAATGATGAATTTATTATGCATTCCGTTATAGCCCGTTTAATGCGTGCAGTACATTGCGCGCAGATGACAATGGTGTCAAACTGACTGCAATGGAGTGCCCTTTCAAATGATACCAAATACGTTATATGTTATCACAGAAATATTTGAGTAAATTGCGTTTGAACAAGGGTCACTATACGAGTTCCCGCCAAGTTATAACACGTATCCGCTATGACGTCATTTTTTTTCAGACTACTTTTTGCCCCCCTACCTTTTTTTTCATTGAAATTTTGCAAGCGTATTCTGGGTGGCCAAATGCAGGGCCTCTCAAAGCCGGATTTTTAAAATTAGTCAAGGGGCCATTTTAGACGCCATTTTATACTCTGCATGATTGTAATAGTATGGACGGCCATTAGTGCCACAGCACGCGTCATCAATTGTTCTTCATTTAACACAATCACATTTGTTTGCAGGCAGTGCTTGTGAGCCCTTTCTAGGTTTTGTCCCTATCCCAATTTCTTTCAAACTTTGTATGCTTCGTCTATAGCATCTTATCAAGGTCACTGAAATCTTTGTTCTCAGTAATCACTCATGCATGATCGTCCAGGCGCCATTTTGTCATTTTTGGGCCGTTTTTAGGCCTTTCTTTCGCCCTACCTACATATCTCCAGTATCACAGAAGCTACAGATTTCATACAAATTGCTCTGGATAGTCCTAGAGATACTCTTTCATTTGACACGTAGAAACATGGAGTCATTGCACACATATCGTTCTGACAAGATTGCATTTCTAGTTTGATTTCTTATTGTTTCTATAAAACATAAATTGCTGTATGTACATTCTATTTTTGATGTAATAGGGCTGTGATGTATAAAAGGCATGCTGAGAGGCAAAGAAGGCAACCAAAGTGTTAGAAATCAAAACAGACAGATACAGTCATGCAATTAAAAGGATATCAGCACGATTATCAAGAAGAACCTCATTTGTTCCCTTACCTTCACGAATAGCAACATCCAAGTCTGCGTTGGTAAGTACAGTCAATCCACAATCCTTAAAGTGATGACAAAAATAATGAATTAAAAACATATCACAATATGATGCTACTTGTAAGTATCGGCTTGCATGCCCAAATACAAATTTAAGCTCGCCGCGAGCTCATATTATGCTCGTGGTAAGCTTAATAAAATTGTTTTTTAGGCTATAAGCTCGTAACACGCTTGCAGAACGCTAGTTTCGAGCTTACAAAATCTTGGCGAGCTCGTGGCAATCGTCCGTCGTTGTCACTCCCGACGACGGATAGTCAATCTGTTTGAAACGTCGAGCCACTCCCGCCACCCATCCTCTCCAAGCGCTATAGTTCTCCTTAGAACTATAAGCTAAGAAAGATAACCAACAGTCCTTTTCAAGACTACACCATCAGTCCTTTTCAGGACTCCTCAATCCTCCCTCTCTCTCACATGGTGCACCTGCAAGCCTACTGTATATCACAATATCTTTATTTTTAAAATATTTTTGTTGTTGACATTTGACAAACATAAACATTTAAGTAAATAAATGTCAAATAGTCCCCCCCCCCCCTCCTCTATCTAAATTTAGTTTCTTTCACATAGGTTTATTTACTAAATGTATTTTTTTTAAATCAAATTATTAAGAGATGGAATAAAAAGATAAGTTGTCGCCAATTTGAGGAGGAAAAGCTGGTTAATTTAGAAAAACTAGAAATATTGCAATCTGTATTGCTGTGCAATGCGAATGTATCCCCCGGCAGTGGCAGCGATTTTGTGTCATCCTTATGTTCGAAGGAGGGACAAAGATTCCCTCTCCCCTCCCTGAAACAAAAGGATGATGTAAATATCGCCACTAGTGGCTCAGACTATTGTCAAGACTAGGAGCAGCATCACCAAAACAATGTGTGTGTAGATTAGAGTTTAATGCATCTCAGTTGAAAATTTGAAAGAAATCTGTCAAGAAATGTGGCAATTAGGGCGCACAAAAGACAGCAACCAAAATATGACCTTTGACCCCATAACAGATGGAACACAGGTGGCAGCATCACCAAACACTAAAGATGTGTAGATGGTATTAAGACACACCTCCATACAACATTTGAAAGAAATGTGGCAGTTAGAGGGCATGAAAGACATATGACCTTTGACCATATAAAAGACGGAACAATGAGGGCAGCATCGCCTGAAAGTGTAGATTGCACCAAGATACATCTCTGTACAAAATTTGACAGATATCTGTCAAGATATATGACCTGCAGTCTGCAGAGCGTAGACTAAACACCCACCAAAATACGAACTTTTGACCCTATAAAACACGGGACACTGGTGGCAGCATCACCAAAAACTAAAGGTGCATAGATTTTACCAGCATACACATCCATACTCAATTTGAAAGAAATCTGTCCAGAATGATGCAGTTAGACCGCATACTAGAGTGCGCATAACACATCTATCAAAATATGACCTTTGACCATATAACAGACGGAACACTGGAAGGCAGCATCACCAAAATATACAGGCTTGTAGCTTATACCAAGATACACCTTCGTTCTAAATTTGAACAAAATCCCTCAAGAAATGTAGCCTATAGAGCGCACACAAACTATCCACAAAAATATGGCCTTTTACCCTATAGAAAACGGAACACTGGGGGCAGCATCACCAAAAGTAATAGGTGTGTAGATTATTCCAAGATAGACCTCCATACAAAATTTGAAAGAATTCTGTCAAGGAATGTGGCAGTTAGAGCGCACACAAAGATATGGCTGACGCGGCAGCGTAACGCTGCTGAATCCAAAGTACCCCACCGGCATACTGCCCGGGGATACAAATACTGCCGGGGGACACATTAAGAAAACTATGAACTGCTATAGATCATAGTCTTCTACTTGGCCTATCTCTTCTTGGTTCTATTTCTTCTGCCCTATAGCTCGACTGTGTGCTTGTGTATCTCTGACTTGTCTTCTTCTCTGATTTCATTGCAATCAATGGCTGAGTTGTGAATGATTTAACAGATTATATTTATAAAGTATATATATACAATCATAATAATAATGAAACAATCCTCATCCTTATATCTCATTTTTCAGAATGTTCTGTGATATTTCCACTTTCACGTCCCTGCGAAGTTTGACATATTGAACACCAAATGTACTCCTCAATTTTTATGAACATCAACACAAGCACATGTCAACCCTGTAGGCCTACTTAAGCTGAGTTTGGTCAATCTGAACACTGTTAAACCATCAATTTTCACAAGCAAAATTTTTCGCAATGGCACAAATAATTTTGGTCATAGTCACCTAGTAGTCGTTGCATGTTTAGTATATATTATATATATCTCTAGCGCACAGTCACTGGTGACTGCAAATAAATATCCAGCTTTAATTTTAATGAAACTGTGTTTCAATTTTTTTTTAAATCAAAATCCGGAGGTAAGTGCAATACCAGGTGCATACCTTACAAAAGCTGCTATCACCGACTTCCGTAAATCTCCGTGTATAAGACGCACTTTTTTTCCGCCGGTAAATTTAAAAGTCGGGGGTACGTCTTATTCACAAGTACAGGATATTTTGAGTCCTCAAAATGCTACTTTTTAGTGGTTTTCAAAAATCTTTGTGTCTATTACATAAATAACATACCTGGTAAGGCGAAAAAGAATAGGATCTACTATTTGAAGTTAGCCTACGTTACTAATTTGAAGGGGAGAATTTTTTCTTTTTCAGTCTTGATAACTTATGACTCTTCAAATAGCACTCTGCCGGCCGAAGCTTACCCGTGTCTGCTGCTCACACACCGTATCTTGCAGTTCACTCACACGGGGGTTATCGACTCACCACTCGAAAACTATAGCCTGTCCAAATTTCTGTTTGGACTCGGAGGAAAAGATTTCTGGGCTTAATTCTGCAGTTGTTCCTCTGATTGTCATCTTTAGTTTTAAAAAACGACATTGTTCATATTATTTGTGACAAGTTCACATGCAAAAATCGGCGCAAATAACTTCACCTCGTATCAAAATGAAAGTCACTTGGGTTTCCTAATGTACTACGGTGTCTGCTAAAAAGCAACAAAATTGTTTATTTTTTTGTTAAACTTAAAAATAGGGGTGCGTCTTTAATATACACAGAGATTTACGGTACATTGTACTATCGCACATCAATTTCTTATTTTTACATGGATCTTGCTTGATCCTACACAAATCTTTTTTTCATTTTTTTCTGCATCTTTAATATCTTCAAGGTTAAACTTCAACTTTAAGGCCCGATCGAGTCTTATGGCACTTACTTGGTACATTAATCATTTTATATTAGAATGTCCTTCCTGTGGAAAAGAGGAAAAGGCAAATAGGCAAATGGGCAATTTGAACACGGATGCATGTTGCCTCCTTCACCACTGCTTTCTTTCACACAATGTATCTTACCTTGAAAATTTGAGCAGTGTTTTGTCCCCCTCCTGGTCCACATCCTGTGTCATAGCTCCTTATCCGATCATACATCTGTAAAAATAATTTCTTTTAAAGCTTCCTTTTATATGAGATATATGATTTTGACCTCTTAACTTGATTCTATTTTGCATACAATCTGTACAAGCATTTGGCATGTAAAGCTGAAATATTATTGTGTATACATGTCACCTGTACTTTAAGCATTCCATACTGTACATATATATATAGTAGCACTGGCATACATTCAACAGAGCTCTAAAAGTTTTGTAATGCGTGTATTCCAAAGATCGATTGTTTGCCATACTTGACTTAGATACTCATTGATTTTAAAAACTAACTTTATTTTCATTATTGCAAAGTTGAAACTTAGATTCGACAAGGTTATCAAAATTCAATGCTTGGAAACATTCGAAGTAATGATTATTATAAATTACAAAACGCTTAAATACAGCCCCGGCATAACACTTGAAGAGCTCTCCGAATGCTGCTGAGATGTGTGAGATCACAGTATGGACATGACTTGCACAAGCAGACGATGTCCCATGACATCTCACACATTTTCAGTGCCTGTGTTTTCATCTTCTCTTGAGTTCTTTCTCTTACTTCACTACCGTCAGGCTAAATGTATAATCTATTGCCTCACTCTAAACCCCGTGCATGGTTTTATTTTGATGACACATGCAGCGATACAAAAATAAAGGAATCTGTCGCTTGTAAACAAAATAAGACGCCATTGTATATTCAGCTGCACACACCGGGGTATGTTCGGCGTTTCAAGAGGGAACAAATGCCGTCCTTAATATCATTCCAGGGGTTTTTCAATTTGAAAGTCTGGTTTCTTTGATTGTTAATTAACCCCTATCCTGTGTATTTACAAGCAAAAGATTTTAGTTATCAGAATCGGGTCATATCCCCTTTTGAATGGTTTGACATGCCATTACATTTATATACACTAAACTCATTATAATTTGAGAAATAATAGCTTTGCAATTATGTTCATTCTCTATGGGATGTCGTCTGCTTGGGCAGTGTTGGTCCATATAGTGACGTCATTAAAACATCGTAATTTTTCCGGCGAATCTCTCGTATATCCCAGCTGCTATGGAGGTGGTTGTATTTGTATTTTTATAAATCACCCGATATGTAGTTGACCTAAAACTTGTCCGATGGCCATCTGTTAGCTTACCAGTTTCTAGTGATACATTAGTTGACATATTTGTGATCTTCTTTGAATTTCACCTTTAAAAGTACATGTATACATTTAAAACGAGCAAATCGTTTGTTCAGAGCCAGAAAGGCATTAGTTCCCTTTTAAAGTATGGGAGTTAACCCTAAAAAGGCCGTGCTATTTGAGGTCTTAATACGGCCGGGGTGCCCCCCCCCCCCAAGATCTCTTCCTAGGAAGGTCCAATTAATGTAAAAATTAGCATGGTGATAGATTGAAGTATATTGAATAAGATGGTAAAGTTTATTTCTTTTAGGTTTATTTATTCATTTGTTATTAATATTTTCATGATATGCAATTTTTTTTTGGAAATATACCTCCTGGTACACACCCACATTTGTGAGAACTACATATTTTGATAGACATGAGATGATATTTTGTCACTTAACGCCCGAACCATAGGTCCGCCTATAACAAATTTGGTATCAAAATGTGCGGGAGACATGAGGAAAAAAACTCATGACATTTCAGCGCCAAAGGTTCAGGGGTTTTGATGCAGCGGCAAAAAATCAACAGGGGGGCCATTATGGCCCTCCCCCCGGCCTTATTAGGGTTAATGCCCCTGTAGCTCCAACAGATATACATGTATCATTCGTGATAATAAATCCTAAAGGCGTGGTGGTCCGTTGGTGTGTATGGTGCAACATCAGTTTTTGGAACATTGTCAATTCAAAATAATGCGCCATTGATGCGTTGCATTAAATGTATTTGTGTGTAGCTTACAGGCAGGCAGGGCAATGTCTGCCACTAAGAGCAGGGAATAAAAGAAAGTAAGACCGGGAATAAAGGCAAGTTTAAATTCAATCATACATGGCTAATGGAGAGGTAATTGCTCTTGTCATTCATGGAAATTATATGAAAGCTCAAAAAAATTAAAAATTAGAGCAAAGGCTCAAGAAGAGCAAGGAATTACAGTTGTAGGTCTTTGTTACATGAGTCCTCAGATTCAGAAAAAGAATCTTGGAAACAAGTTTTATTAGCATTTATCAGCATTTATTGTCATGTTTTTCGTATACAGTAGGCTTGCGGGTGCACCATGTGAGAGAGAGGGAGGATTGAGGAGTCCTGAAAAGGACTCTCTGTAATCTTTCTTGAGGGTTTGTAGTCCTGAAAAGGACTGTTGGAATAGTCTTGAAAAAGACTGTTGGTTATCTTTCTTAGCTTATAGCACGCCAGCTATTCTCCACTCCTGACGACGGATAGTCAACCTGTTTGAAACATCGAGCCACTCCCGCCACTCATCCTCTCCAAGCGCTATAGTTCTCCTTAGAACTATAAGCTAAGAAAGATAACCAACAGTCTTTTTCAAGACTATACCAACAGTCCTTTTTAGGACTACAAACCCTCAAGAAAGATTACAGAGAGTCCTTTTCAGGACTCCTCAATCCTCTCTCTCTCTCTCTCACATGGTGCACCCGCAAGCCTACTGTATATCTACATCACCATGCAAGCCGACACTTACAAGCAGCATGTTTTTCTTGTTGCTCGATATTTCAGAAGGTGATTTTAGGAGTAGACACATGTATATAGGTCTCTAGAATGGCAGATTGTACCTTATCAAATCTTGCAACAGCTGGGGCTGTGTCCCCGGGCCCCACTAGGGGTTCTACAGCCCCCCTAGTGCACTAGCTGGTTGCCATCCCCATAAATCATAAGTTACTTCCTACCAGAAATATTAGCAAGAACCCTTAAAGATACTATGTCCCTTTTGCATCCAACATCAAATTCTGTAGGACTTTGCAGGTATTATGAATATGTCATGTATGTCCCATCTGTGAAATTTAAATGTTAGCAGTGCCCTAATATTCAAATTATACAAGGAAACCTGTGTACTTGCTAGACTTCACTGTCAGACACTATTGAGTGAGTGACTGGCCTTTTTTCTTCTCTGGTAATAACATACATAAAATGAGCTGTAAAGGGTACATGAGCATATGTCTACATCAATAGCCCACTACTTGTAATTGCCAAAATTAAACTGATTGAATCTTTGCGCAGCATAAAACGTATGACCATTCAGTACAATGGTCTGGAAATCAGACTATTACTTACTGGCTCTATAGCTCTTAAGTCGATTCGACAACTAATAGTCGTTATTTTCCCACTTAAAGTAGATATTCATTGATTTTTTAAAAAACTAACTTTATTTTCATTATTGCAAAGTTGAAACTTTGATTCGACAAGGATATCAAAATTCAATGCTTGGAAAAATTCGAAGTAATGATTATTATAAATTACAAAACGCTTAAATACAGCCCCGACATAGCACCTGAAGAGCTCTCCGAACGCTGCTGAGATGTGTGAGATCACAGTATGGACATGATTTGCACAAGCAGACGATGTCCCATGACATCTCACACATTTTCAGTGCCTGTGTTTTCATCTTCTCTTGAGTTCTTTCTCTTACTTCACTACCGTCAGGCTAAATGTATAATATATTGCCTCACTCTAAACCCCGTGCATGGTTTTATTTGACGACAAATGCAGCGATACAAAAATAAAGGAATCTGTCGCTTGTAAACATAATAAGATGCCATTGTATATTCAGCTGCACACACCGTGGTATGTTCGGCGTTTCAAGAGGGAACAAATGCCGTCCTTAATATCATTCCGGGGGTTTTTCAATTTGAAAGTCTGGTTTTTTTGATTGTTAATTAACCCCTATCCTGTGTATTTACAAGCAAAAGATTTTAGTTATCAGAATCGGGTCATATCCCCTTCTGAATGGTTTGACATGCCATTACATTTATATCCACTAAACTCATTATAATTTGACAAATAAATGCTTTGCAATTATGTTCATTCTTTATTGGATGTCGTCTGCTTGGGCAGTATTGGTCCATATAGTGACGTCATTAAAACATCATTATTTTTCCGGCGAATCTCTCGTATATCCCAGCTGCTATGGAGGTGGTTGTATTTGTATTTTTATAAATCACCCGATATGTAGTTGACCTAAAACTTGTACGATGGCCATCTGTTAGCTAACCACAGTTTCTAGTGATACATTAGTTGACATATTTGTGATTTTCTTTGAATTTCACCTTTAAAGACATTTTCAGGCCCATTCATTTTTTAGGGAAGTTCTAAATTAGTATTATCTTTCAAATGCCGTTGGAATTTAACCTTTTCATTTTTTTTGGCCTGCAAATGGGACATAGTACCTTTAAAACCAACATCAAACTTTTGATGTTTTTTCCTTACTGGGCTTCGCAACTTCTCACAAAATCTATGGCTGACATGAAAATATGCATAAAACTAATATTGAATGCGTGCACTTTCTGTGTGTAAATAGATGTCAAATAATAAGCTTTTTCAAACTCTTGTCCACCTGCGTTACTGATTTGAAATGATTTGTGTTCTAATCTGGTTAATCTAAATAGCTTCAGTCAGGCTAGTTTGAGCCTGGTTTGGTTTCCCGGCTTCATGTACTGCACTGGTCTCTGACATTCATACATTCAAGCTATAAATCAGTTTGGGAAAGGATATTAATAAAGACTGACCTTTTGTTTGCCCATGCGGTCCTTGTCTCTAAGCAGGTAGACAGCTTTATCAACAGCTAGAAGGCCAACATTGGAGTTGTTAGGTGCAGTAACTTCCACCTGTATCATCCCATTCGGTTCATAATATTTACTTTCACCTTCTTCTTTCTTTGGAAGAATCCCCAGGGAAAGCTGTAAATGTTCATTCAAAAGAAAACCAAGATGGCTTGATTTGCCTGTCGTATCAATGTTTTCAACCACTCAATTCATGATTAAATTAGAGGTGTTGTAGTCTAGTGGATAAGTCACCAGACTGTGAACCACAGGGTACGGAGTTTAAGTTGAATCCCTGCCATAGCAGTGATGTCCTTTGGCAAGAAATGAATAGGTACATAATTGTCACAATCGACCCAGGCAGATAAATGGTTATCTGGCACGAATTAATTCCCTTGAAATGCTAGAGAACTTAATGGCAACCGTCATGCTAAAGCCGGAGTAATAATTGCGAAGCATCAGGAGTGTAAAGTTTGCCAGATATGAGTGAAATAAGAAACCACTATTATCATTATTTTTATAATCATCATCATTATTTGTGTACCTGATCAACAGATCTGTTAATAAAGTTTTGACAATGGAAAAAAATAATTTTATCTTGCAGATACATATACAATCATCTCCAAACATGTACATGCACATGTATATATGACATATCTGTTCCTTATATTCAGTACTTGAAGCTACAGTACATACATGTACATCGTTTTGTCAACAGGTAAAAACATATTGTATTTCTACAACTACAATTTACACTCTTGGCTCTAGAATTATCAATCGCAGTTAAATTTGAAATTTGTCATGACTTATTTAAACAAGGTTATGGTTTGTTTCAACTTGTGTTGGTTTGTTTTGTTTTGTGTTAGGGCTCTCTCATTGGTAGGACTACAGCATATTAAAAAATGGATTAGTTTGAAAAACTGAAACAGTAAAAAAAAGTTCCTGAATACTTGCCAAATTAAGGAAGACAGAAAAATGCTCAAAATTGGCTCTAGAGTCATCAATCACAATTAATCTATGAATTTATCTTGATTTATTGAAACACGAAAATGTGTTTATTTTAATAATCGTTTTTTAAGGCTCTCTCACTGGTAGGCCTGCTTGCAAAAGGTTGAACATACACGTACTTGTACATGTAATACTGTATTTAAAAAGAGGAATATGTTCAAAATTGGCTCTAGAGTTGGCAATCACAGTTACCGGTAAACTTTTCAAGAGTTCTTTATGCAACTTTTTTTATAACATTCTTACCGGTGGGTCTTGTCTGCACTTTTCGTTCACACCTAAAAGGAGGGAGTCGGCAATAACGCTGCCATCAATGGTGACATAGTAGACGATCAGTCGCATTTGTGGAGCCATGTTGGGTTTGATTATTATGGCCAGGTTTGTGCCAGCTTCACTTATGCTTCTCTGAACTCCCTCCAGAACAACCTTGCCACCTGTAATGCACTACAAACAAACGTTCAAAGCTTATAAAGTTGAGTTCAGGTCATGCAATTACAATGTGAAAAAAAATTGTAGACGCGATTGGAAAGGTTGATTGTTTAGCACAAAAGGACTGTGAGGTTTGGGAATAATCAAAATGATGAAAAACTTGCTCAGTCTTGCTACAAGTCAAATGCAATGTATACTGAAATGTGTATATGGGACTACACAAATGTGTGCCATGAAAGTTGTGGTGTACAATTTTGAGCTCTTACGTCAGTTACGTGTCATATGGGAGCATTTGATAAATAATAATAATAATAATAGTGGGTTCTTGTATAGCGCTCATGTAAGCCATCCTTTTCCTGGGCATTTTTTTCTAGATGATACACTTCCACACTAACATCATGAAAAAGGTCACAAATCTTATATTATAATATATTGAAAATGCGAAGAGGAACAATGTCCAACGAGATGCAGAGTGAAAATAGTAGAAAATATATCAATTTACAATGCTAGATGGAACACACAAGAGGCATGGGCTAAACTTTACAAGTGCTTGCGATTTGTTCTCATAAGCTCCCAGAAGGAAAAACCAGTTACCACCAGTTGAAATTTCCAACTGGTTCCAGTTAACTTCAACTGGAACCAGTTAAATTCAACTGGTTCCAGTTGATTCTAACTGGTCCATGATGCACATCAAGGGGATATTTGGTGCGACTGCATTTCATTTAACTGGAACCAGTCCTTATAATGACCAGTTACACCAGTTGGGAACTCACCATTATTTTGCTCTGGTTCATAATATTTAAATAGCGTGACCTACTGTATTCCAGACTCTGGATTTTGTATGCTCTGTATCACTGGGGGCAGGAGGAATGTTCGCAGTCCTTTCATATAATTACCATTTTATAGAGTACAAGAATTTGTAATTGTGTGTTGTACCTTCTTTATGTCCTTTAATTTAGTAACTATATGTCATGTAATGTTCGGTATTTACGTATATGCTCTCTGGACCCAATGAAAGACCAGTAGTGTCGTGCCTGGCACAGGTGAATATGGGTTATCCAGCCGTTTCATTCATACTTATGTATTGTATGTTTGCTTTTAATCTAACAGAAAATAAATACTACTACAGTATTACTACTATTACCGAGATTTGCAAAAATAAAACCCTCACAAAAAACACAGAACCACCCTATCCAAGGTTGGTCAAAATATGTACTTACCTTGGAAGATCCTATCTGGGTTTTCAACACATAATTGCACTGTGACCGTAACCTTGTAACGGTTTAGACCTAACTGCAGTTTAAAAGTAGTTTAGCAAACATACATGTAGAATGTAAGTGCATGCACTTGGTACACTTACAAGAAAGTGGAGATCTATGTCTTCATCTCCTGTTGTTCCAATCCTCTGAATCAAGAAATCAGTGCTCACATCAACCTACAACATGAACAAAAGACATGTGAAAATTAGCTGATCCTACATTTGCTCCTCAATTTTATTTTGTCACATGTGTAGGGTTGAGGATATGGCTGCAATTGGGTTTTAGGCTATGTTAAAGCTAGGTTACCAGGTACATGTATACTGGTGGGGTTATTTCCTTTACCATGCCAAATTGCTTGTGATTTTTTATTACCCTATAGTATGTTGTTATACACTTGTTATGTTTTCTGTCATGAAATTTATTTTGATCAGTCTGTATATAGAATGTGTTCACTATATTTCATATTTCATCAAAGATCCATGTACAAACATGCATGTATAAAGCTAGGGCTTGGTTTGCTATTGTTCAGCTTAGGGTAAAGGATGCAATCAATTTTCTGTTAGGTTTAGGGTTAGCGATGGGGTTTGGTCCAGGACGGTATTCAATTCAATACTTATGTCAGGAATGTGAGTATTTTACTCAGTTTTCTGTCTGGAAAAAGGCAGGGCATACAAACAAGCAATAAAACTCATCCCCAAGTGATTGCAATTTGCAGGCAGTCATTATTCATATTAAAGGACTGATATTCATAATCGAAGAAGAGGATAGGTATTCATAATTTGAGAAGAGGGTCGCTATTCATAATACAAAATCAGAGTCGTTAGTCATAGGGGTACCTATTCATCTAATACGAGAAGAGGGTCGCTATTCATATGAATTTCACGTTTTATGAATAGCGACCGTATTTCCTTTTGATTAGTGACTCCAAATATAAACTATGAATAGGGCCCTTTCGTCATGTTTATTCATAACGACCCCAATTTTGTATTATGAATAGCGGTCCTTATGAGTAATGACCCTCATTTGGTTTATAAATAGTGACCGTCATCTCACATTATGAATAGCGATCCTTACGCCTTTATAAATAGCGATCCACTTTGCGCTTTATAAATAGCAGTCCATCACGTATGGGAAGTTTCGCGTTATGAATAGCGGTCTTATGACTAGAGAGGTTACCCCTATTGCAGAGCGTACATAACCTCATTTTCCTGGGAGTATTTGAATATCTACCAGATACAATCGGCAGGTGATGATTGCCCCAGCGAAAACGACTTAACGTTGTCTGATCTCTTTTGATGAGATCGATTAAGTATCTTTCTAAACATAAAGAATGTTTGAAGATTGGATAGTTAACACAATGTGAATTATACAGTAGGCTTGCGGATGCACCATGTGAGAGAGAGGGAGGATTGAGGAGTCCTGAAAAGGACTCTCGGTAATCTTTCTTGAGGATGTGTAGTCCTGAAACGGACTGTTGGTGTAGTCTTGAAAAAAACTGTTGGTTATCTTTCTTAGCATATAGTTCTTAGGAGAACTAAAGCGCCAATTGGAGAGGATGGGTGGCGGGAGTGGCTCGACATTTCAAACAGGTTGACTATCCGTTGTCAGGAGTGGAGAATAGCTGGCGTGCGTGAGCTTAAGTCACCAGGGTGCGGACGTGGGGGTACTATACATGACCGTGTGGGCTTGAGTCACTGGGGTGTGGATTTGGGTGGTCTGCTTGTCCGTCTGGGCTGGAGTCTCCGGGTTGCGGACTTGGGGGTGCTTCGAATCCATGAGTGGGGTGTGCTGTCGGGGAGACGCTGTGTGTGTTCCCAACGTAGGCAGCGTTGTAGTCTGCTGTTGTCTGCTGTGCATTGTAGCTGTGAGGCTTGCGTCTGCTTTGTGGGTTCGGCAGGTGGCGGTGGTTGATGTACGGGTGTCTGCAGCGGAGGTGAAGGCGGTGGTGGAGGTGGTGGTGGAGGTGTGACCAGGTACTTGTTGATGAGGGGTTTCCAGATGTGGTTGATGTATAATCCTGAATCTTGGGGCACGGTGTTTTGGCGGTGAATCTCAATGGCTTCTCAGATTCGGCGTGTATGCCAGTGCTTCATTATGGAGATGAGATGACTGTTATCCCATTCTATGGTGTGTTCGTGTTGTTGGGCATGTTTGACGATGGCGGATTTATCCCAATCGCTGAGTCTGAAGCTGGTTCTGTGTTCCTTGAGTCTTGTTTCCAGATTTCTCCCCGTTTCACCAATGTAGACTTTTCCACATTCGCATGGTATCTTGTAGACTCCAGCTTTCTTGTGGTTTGGATGCTTGTCTTTGTGGGAGTGGAGTATCGAATGGAGTTTGTTGGAGGAACTGTGTCGAACTTGGATGTCTGCTGCTTGAAGAATACGTTGAATCTTGTGAGAGGCTTGACCGATATAGGGTAGAACGACAGTATGTTTCGGTGGTGTAGATGCGGGTTGGTTCTCTTCAGGGATGGTGTTGGCTGCGGGCTTGCTGGCGGGAGTCTTGGACTTGATCTTATGTCTTGGGTATTTGCTGATGGTAGTTAGGGCTGTGGTGACATGCTGGATTTCCTGGTCTAGATGGTCGGCATCACTGAGTTGATGAGGGTGAGGGTGTTGGGGAATGATTGTAGTACGGATGGATGGTGGGAGGATCTTTAGTGAAGATATCTATCGGTGTGCGTGGGTTTCCTGTAGACTTGGTGAGCGGGCTTGCCGGATGGCGATTTGGTAACAAGGACATCTAGGAAGGGGATGCTGTTGTTTTGCTCGGTCTCCATGGTGAATTTTATGCTTGGGTGATGCTGGTTGACATGGGCGAGGAAGTGGTGTAAGTCACGTCTGCTATGCGGCCAGATGACGAATGTGTCATCGACATATCAGAGCCAGAGAGAAGGGCGTTGTGGGGGAGTCTTGAGTACCGTTGTTTCGGAATGCTCCATGAAGATGTTGGCTATAACCGGTGAAAGAGGCGATCCCATGGCTGCGCCTTGAAGTTGCTGGTAGTAATTGTCTCGCCATTTGAAGGAAGTACATGAGGTCATCTATTTTATCCGGTGTCAGGGGGGTTCTGTCGGGGAGGGTGTCGTCAGCTTCGAGGCGTTCTTTGACGATTCGGCAGGATTCGGTGACAGGAATGTTGGTGAAGAGAGATTCAACATCGAAACTGACCATGATGTCTGTATCGAGTATGGTGGTCTTGGAGAGGATGTCGACAAAATGCTTGGAGTTATTGATGTGGTGGTGTGATTGTCCTAAGAGTGGTTGGAGAATCGAGGTAAGGTGTTTGGCTGTGTTATAGCAAGGCGATCCTCGGTTGAAATGATGGGGCGAAGTGGAATGGTAGGTTTGTGTATCTTTGGCTGGCCAAACAGGATGGGGCAGGTAGCTGAAGATGAACGAAGTTTGAAGTAGAGTGGCTTGGATATGACTTCTGTTCTGTGAAGAGAGAGGAGTCGCTGGTTTCCTTTCCGTTGCTAGTGTAGGATCCTTCTTTAGTTGTTTGTAAGTCGGAGTCTCAATGTGAATTATCGTACATACAAGCAGACCAATACTGGGCATAAGAATCTTTCAATCAACGTTCCACATTTTGTTTGACCCAATCACAACTAGTATTTTGAAAAAATTCCCATAAATTAGACATCCCCATATTGTCCAGAGTCAGCTTGATTTTTTTAAACCATATGGTGCCTGATAGATATTCTGCTCAAAGAGTAATTTTAAGATAATGTTACACCTTACCATAAAATTTATCTTGTCCGCTATGTACAATCCTACACCAGAGGCTTATCATTCTGCGTTTGATATATTTCTCAAGTTTCAGCCTCCCCAATTCACCAAGTACCATACAATTTGCAGTTGTTTTTGCTCACTGAAAGGGCTGGCTTGATCATGTAACACTTCAAATCCCCATATCTCACTTCCAAAGAGCAGAATTGGCAACACAAGTTGATCAAATATTTTCAAAACGATATTAATAGGTAAGTTCAATCGGTAAGTTTTAGACAAATGACAATACATTGCTCAAGCTTGATTGAGTTGCTTAATTTGTGCTAAATATGAAATTTGTCGTTAATAATAATAGGCATTTCTATAGCGCCGTCTATGTAGAAATTCTATTCCGAGGCGCCTTTATTATTACCCCGGCTTTAGCCTAGCTGCCATTACAGCGCTCTAGCATTTCAAGGAATTAATTTGTGCCAGGTACCCATTTACCTCACCTGGGTCGAGTGTGGCAAATGAAGATTAATGCCTTGCCAAAGGACATTAGTGCCGTATCGGGGATCGAACCACGACCTTTGAATTTCAAATCAAGTGCTTAGACCACTCGACTACGACACTACGTTGTAATTAGAAGTACTTTCAAGATGGACGTATTCATCAACAACTTCTACAATATCATCATCAAATTTGAATGTAGAAATCTTTTGTTGCCAGTACTTCCTTTTTCAATTGCTTCCATTCATTTTGTCATTAACTATATCGTTAAAATTATCATCATTAATATTATTATTATTATTATAATTATCGTTATTATTATAATCTTTCTCACTATCGTTGATAGAGATATTTTGTACTGATTAACATTAATTTGATTTGAATTGTATAGAGTAAGATTGACAAATTCAAACTTATTGTCAACTTCTCCAATACCAATATGTGCACATTGAGCAGTCCATGAACACTTTATTTTGAATTGACAATGTGATGTCACAATGATTATCAGAAAGGTATTTTATCTTAAATTTGGCTTACTAAAGTAAATGCTCAGATGTGATCTGAATATGACTTAATACATAGCCAAGTAAAATGCTATTATGTACATACCGACTTAATCCACGTACTGAATTGAATAGGGCCTGAGGGATCATATTCAGCTCTCATAGCTTGCTGATTGGTTGGTCTGCACAGGTCTACTATTTCTGCTATTGGTTCCCCTATGAAACAGACTAAGTAATGAGTAAGTGAGAATTTATCCCTTTGAAGCGTATTTACGATAACCACATTTAAATTCAAAGTTTAGAAGAACAGAGTGGTTGAGACCCGGTAAAAAAATATATGTATTCTGACTTACATTCAGGTTACGATCATCTGTGTTCTGAGGTCTGATGACTAAGTAATCCTCCTCGTTGTCCGATTCTGCTGGACTTACTTGAAAGGAGATATCAGCTTGGTTGTTTGGATAATCCGGATCATGAGTTTCTGCCTGAAAAATGACACATGTATAAAATATTATTACTTCAGTGACCAAATCCCGTTTCTAAAAAAAATACGCCCCAAAATGAGCTAAAAATGTGCAGAATGAAAATGGAAGATTAAAACAAAAGAGCATAACAATTTCGACATTTTGCCTATGGTAACTGGGTAGTCCATGTACATTGTAAAGCCTATAGGAATGAGAGAACTGAGTGCTTAACAGGTTAGGAGGGACGCCGATGGAGAGCCATGACATTACTCGGCTGACATTCTCTTTTGTTGATGTTGATTTTAAAGAACAATGTCAGGCATCATAAAGACACTAAAAAATACAAAAAAAGGACATGCAAATTACTGACTGAAGTTGTATGTACCGGTACTTGGTTGATGGAGATATGACAGTCATTGGACTAATAAACAAGAGGTCAGCGGACCTTACACTCAAAAAGTTTAGAGACGACGGACAAAATGGGGTCGCAATAGTTCATTTAAGCTGTTGGCTCAGGTGAACTAAAAGGAGAAAAGACCTCCAGCCAAACCCCTCAAAGAAGTTTGGAAGCTCTGTTTGATCAATTATAGCTCTCTTATCATGTCATACTCATTGTATTGATTAATATCATTAGAAAGTGTGTTTATTCCTCATTTGAATGATACCATATTTGGTATGATTTTGCAGCGATGGAATAAGCAGTACATCAGAATAAGAGGAAGGGTGAAGAGTGAAAAGATTCAAAATGAACTGGTAAGCACTGGTATTGTTTAACATGCAGAGCACTCATCTTTCTTTGACATATTAAAGAGAAAGTATTTTTTGTAAATGACGATGGGGCTATTGATCCTAACTGGTCATCCATGAATGCTAAATTCTAAAGAAATCAAAAATTTAAATATGTGCACTATGGTGACATGTCAGGCAATCCTGAAAGTTTCATGCTGCAAAATAATTGAGTCACAACTGGATCAATGCTGAATTTTCTGCAATTCACAAAGTGTTGTTCCACGAAAATGCCTTTTCTTTACAAATTGTCATTTAACATTTGTGGTTTAGCTCAATTACATTTTATTCAGAGCCTTAAAATATTTTAAAAGATGCATTATTAGAAAGAACAAATACTTCGGCACACTCTATGTCCATTTTAGTTTCATGGCGATATACAATTTGATGCCAGGAGTTTTAACAAGAAAAAGGAAAAAAAGAAAAATATGTAAGTTGACAACACATTGAAGGTTTGAAATCATTGTTTTTTTAATGAAAACTGGCCATTTTTAAACGTGTCGATAATGTTCTTACCCATGTACATGAATATTATTTTCAGGCACATTACATTACATTTGAGAAAAATGTAGCAATAAAAGAAAAGAATCTTGTTGCCGATTTGAAGAACAACATGTGATAGATTTAGCCCTTATACAAAGGGTCCTGATTGATTTCTTAGTTTTTTCTTACCATAATTTGAATGTTCACTATACTTGATTGGACGTCAAGAACCATACTGACTCCTCCTTGATCATCAGTGTTAGATCTCTGGTCTACCTGATTACCACCTATTCTAGTCCTCTGGAGTGACACTAATCGACCATCTTCAGATCTGGCAGTCGCTATGACACTTACAGGAACATCATCGGCCACCTCTCCATTTGCAAATGTTAAATCCAGCTGTGAAGAAAGGAGAAGTAGTTTATGGTGTACGAAAGGTCCCGGGATCAATTCACCGGACAGGCCCCCAATCTTTTAGGTTGGGCGCTTCAAAATCTATATGTAATCATCTACTTCCCTTTCGAACAATTAAACCATGATGTCTCAAACAGAACTAACGAAAAGACAGATAATTGTTTACCTCAAAATCAATATTTGCTCCTTTCAGGATCTGTAACTCACCGAAAACATGAATATTCATAGAAATAAAGGCTGTATAACTTAATATGGAAAAATAAATAAATTTAAGTAGTTATCAATATTGATTTAAATCAAATATGGAATACAGGAAGAATGTACTGGGTGATTGATGAAATATACAACTTTTCCAAACAATACTATTGGAGGATACATTACAGAAGTTTGACTGATAACCTACATGTCAAGCCGTATTAACTGCATATAACATCAACACTTTTATCACTTGAAAATACTAGAAATGTTAAAATTATTTCAAATATTTCCCCAGGGATTGTCTTATTATACAAATGATGCATGCGCATGAGTTCATTATACGATCTATCCGCACTCGAGTTGAGGCTGTGTGTATCTATCGCACGAAGCCGTTAGGCTGAGTGCGATAGATACACACAGCATCAACGAGGGTGGATAGATCGTATAATAAACGAATGAAAACATGCATCATTTGTTTTATACAACAAAACTCCTAGATCCTTGTTATTTGATGTAAAAAGAATTAATTCAAGATTGCTTCTTGACAGTATATGGCTGACAAATAAATCTCAAGTTTTAACAAGTCTCTATTTATTGCGCACACATAAGTATAGATATACCAATCGCACTTAACTCGGCACCCATTTACGCATAGTGTTGCGCAAGAATAGGCCCATGCACACGCAGTATTAGGCGCTCTAACCTCTACGCGCACTACTGCACGCTCTGAAAACGAGTTCAATGGTACTGGAAAATATTGCACTCCTTTTCATGAAAACGAGTGCAATAGGCTCAGTAATTGAATCACATGTGACCGCGCATGACCAATCATTTGATTAGGATCTGGGAGTGAGATGTATATTAGGCATTATATTTACATGTAGGTACTATGAACGTATTATTTTTAATGTAATTGTTAACATATTTGTAATGTTAGTCACTGTCTATCCGTTTATATGTCCAGTGCATGATTCTGTTTGTTTTTGTTTTGTGTGATGTAAAATTTGTTAAACAGTTTCTTTTGCTTGTTCTTTACAGAATGACTTCGGCCAAAACAAGGAAACTCAAATGACGTCATGCTATAGCAGTACACTGTGTATCTGAGTGGCCTAGATCCAAAGGATTGATAAGCTCGCTCAATGTATGTAGCATGGTTGATCGGGACGATACATCCCCCAGCAGTGGACCAGCAAAGCACAGGCGCACAGAGTTTCCAAGCTAGGAATTATTACTACCTCAACGCGACTTAAAAACTAGCTAGGCTTGGAGCCAATAGTCAAATTTGACAGAACGCCAAGCAACCAACAACAGACCTGGGGGTCATTTCACGAAACTGCCATAACTACAAGATCAACAACGTCGCTCGCATTGTCAGACAAGCGACAACTTCTCCGACATGAGACTTGTCACGACTTAGTCTATGGGCAGCATAAAAATGAAAAATGAATTCATTTAAAAACTTTTTTCTTTATCTTAGAGCTCTCAATTGACTGAACATTTCTTGTTGGTGTTAATATAAAGCATTATACAAGCACACAAGTTGTTCTTTATTAATGCTTTCACAAGTAAACAAAGTAAATTTTATTAGTCCATACATCATTCTTCCATAGCAGAGTCGTCAAAGAACAGTCTGTAAGTCTGTTCGTGTAGGTATTTCTCTAGATATTTTCCCTTTTCAAGCATACCAATGCAATGACATAATTATTTGATAAATAAATGTTAAAACTGTGAGTAATAAATTATGTAATTAAGTAATTAGTTACGTAAAACAACCTTCTGTATTCTAATGTCCTTCGGCAATGAGTCTACATTTGTCACTCCCCACCAGGTGTGAAATGGGTACCGGTAGAAAGGAATTCCTTAAATGACATGAGCACTGAAATTGGTAGCCTAGTAGAGCCGGAGTAATATTGGAGTGCATTGAGCAATCAGTTGGTGGATATATGTACACTATACAAATATTCAATTTAATTATTATTATTATTCTGCAAAAGTTTAAAAAAGGATCAAAGTAATAGATTGAGGTGTAAGTTTTCCTTTGTTAAATGTGATCTCAGATCCAGCAAAAGGTTTAAAGGCAGCGCTAAAAATACACGGGGGCGGTGGGCGATTCGCCCCCGGAGCTCCATAATCGCCCCCGTCAGGTTGCTCACGGGGGCGATCGCAAAATTAAAAATCGCCCCCGTGGAATTATAAGATGAAGATTATCTTTTCTGATATAACTTTAACACAATATTGAGTATCAATTTTCAAACCTTAAACCAATCAAATGGAACTTAGATGGCGCTATCTCTCCCATTTCTATGAATATTACCGATACAAACAACGGAAGCTCGCAGTGCAGCTAATGCGGCTGTCAGCAATGGCTATACTGCGCTGGTAGTACCGGTGGGCACCCTGACGCCCAATATCTGCTGGAGACGATCGCGCAAGGACTGAAACATGGAGAAGTTTTTCGTTGTGAAAAGTGTGAATCCTTTGAAATCTGGTTATTCTAAAAGACCAGCAAATAATGTAACTCGACCAGTAAATCAATATTGAGAAGAAGATCACCAAAGATGTTGCAGGGACAGACTCGTTTAGGGGGTTTAACCCCCCCCCCCCCCCCTTGGGCTGCCAAGAGAAAATGTGACGTGATAGAAAAATGCTATCATGTGTCCAGACCTACACTAGTAGATGTCAGTAGATGCCAGGAAAAAATCACTAACAGGGGTTCAAAATAGCATCGAAAAATCGCCTCGCCGCTTTGCGGCTCATCGACGATGCTCCGCATGTTAGTAGATGCCAGGAAAACATCACTTACGGGGGTTCAAAATAGCAACAACAAAAATCGCCTCGCCGCTATGCGGCTCATGGACGATGCTCCACATAGTATTTGGGTTACCCCCCCCCCCCCCCCATTCCCCACCCTTACCAAAACGCTACATCCGCCCCTGTGTTTTGGAAGGATATAGTAAAGACTAAAAGTAAAGAAAGAATGTAAATAAGGTTGCTCCGAATAATAAGGAGGACATTATGTGCACAGAACGGGAAGAAATGGAGAGAATGTCATCACGGGGATAAAAGTCAATAACAGCTATGTAACAAGTAAATTTCTATTAAAGAGGGAAAATGCTGATTTAAATGAATGATAATGATAAAATACCAAGGAATTTAGGAGTTTCATGGGTACCAATTCAATGGAAATTTGTATTAAAAATAAGAGCCCCCGTGAGAAGGCTCACGGGGGCTCTTTTTTTTTTGGAAGAGCCCCCGTGGACAAAAAATTAATTTGAGCCCTGTTTAAAGGTATTACAAAGTTTTGGTATGGGGTCATGAATTTGGTTCAAATTAACATATTGGAAGCATATGCGTTCCTACAATATTCATTGATCGTTGTCCCGGTTGAAATCGAGTCTAAAGTTATGAAATTATAAATAATAAACTCTTTATGTTGTATAGCTCCCTCTCAAGGTCAAGATATTAATTTAGCTATGAAACAACGTTTCTTTACTAAAATCTATTAGCTATTCCCGTTTGGAAATTATATATCACAACTACATATTTTGAGATTTTCATGGTCGCAGCTACCATTGTACGGCCATAGGCGCTATTTGAAATTTATCAAAATTTACCGGGAGCACCAGTAAATTTTTATATTAAATTTTTCTCGAAAACAGAAGTATTTTGGGGGTTAAGTTTTTTAGTGCTTATAATACATCCACAGGGGCATCCAAATATATCAAAATTGTAAAGATTCATTATCCACCCAATTTTCAAAATTTCCCAAAACTTTGTATTACCTTAAACTGACTTAATAGAAAAAAGACCAATAAATTTTAATCATTATTGAGTTTCTTCTAATCTTACCTTTACTTGCAGATTGAGCCCAGCCTTGAAGTGCTGCACAGTTCGTTTTGCACTGAATTTGTATGGGGAGTCAACGAAGATTGCTTTTGTGTTGATGCTTGCCTCGCTGAACTGAGTCGCTGATTCATGTACAATTGCATTTGCATGGAAGTGGCGACCTCTGAACCGAACAAACCAGTCTTG
The DNA here is from genome assembly GCA_035222895.1 of Strongylocentrotus droebachiensis. Taxonomy (NCBI): domain Eukaryota; kingdom Metazoa; phylum Echinodermata; class Echinoidea; order Camarodonta; family Strongylocentrotidae; genus Strongylocentrotus; species Strongylocentrotus droebachiensis. The sequence goes on along the minus strand of JAVYIG010004534.1, from coordinate 22,980 downwards.
ACTACCAAAATCATTACTGAGATCATCCAAAGTAACTTCAGCCCTTCCAGTATCACCAAGCTGATAGAAAAATGAATAGAAAGTGATATTGGTCATATCAGGTGCGACGGTGCTTTAATAAATAGAGGACTGCATGGGCCAAATGCGACCTGCGAGGCGACTTGATGGGGCTTGCCAAAAATACATATACCAAAAAAGTCAAATTCATTGTATCGTTCATTTTAATGCTACATGTATATAGATAGATTTTTTGCTTGTCTAAAATTTGTTGGACTTTGCCCACCCCCACTCCTGATCTGATAATCCTGGATCCACCACCGATATCACAAGGCTCTCTCCCTCCTCCCCCTTGTAGATCATTAACCTTGTGACAGAAGTACAAAGAGAACACTGAGGAGATCACTATGGTGTGAAACTGACCCACAACAAACAAGAAAAATGGGACTGCATCTTCTATGACTCTGCCCTAAATTCAGTATAGGAAATAAATTGAATCATCTTCCTATAGTAATACTGTCACCATGTTTGAAACTCAAACCTCAAGAAGTTCTTGACATACTGTATTGTAATAACAAGGATAATACCTCTAATTTTCGGAAATTGACCTCTGTGACCTTTGATCTTTTTTCTTTGAGAGCGTAACCTAAAGATTTTAGTCCCTGCAGCCACGCGAGTTTGGCAGGTGAGAAGAATCAACAGTATGCTGATTCAGCTCAATTAACTCTTTGCCCGCTTCGTTCGACTAGCGGAACATACAGCGGGCTGCCAACTTCGACTCAAGTCACATTTCATTCACAATACACACGGAACGCATTTAATTCTATTGTACGCACACACACACAATAGTAACGCGTGCTTCGCATTGTATACACATCACACTTCATTGCACCGCTTTCGCAGACATTGTTTACATTGACATTTTCCGAGAAAAATTGAGTTTTTGAAACTGCTTTTGCAAATATTCTGATGAGCTAGGATGGCCCCTATTAGGAGGAGACGGGACTTCTTCACTGCTGATCAGGTACGAGAACTTGTGATGGACCCTGTTCCAACAGCCGACTCTGATTCAGAGGAGAGCGAGACTGACTCTGTTCATGGCTTGCCTTATAAGTGTAGAAAATCAATAAGTTCTTCTATTCATTTCTTTCAATTCTAATAGCTTGCACAGCCTTGCAAGTAATAATAGAATGTTACACCATCCTACCTACAGACACAATAAAGGTCATCAAAGTACAATCAAGAGAAAGGAAGTCTATTCAAAAGTACCCAGGGTCAATTTCAATAGGAGATTAGTTCATTGTCGGCTTACTCTTTATTCAATCCTAAATTACCAGGCTCATTGTGACCTTCAACACATGAATTTGGTATGTAGTGAAAGCTCATGAATACATCTTTTCAATGAACTAACTCAGGACATAAACCTCCATAACAAAGTATTAGATATAAGAGGTATAGAATACCCTTCTAAACGAAAACTTGGATACAAAATGTATAGTTGATAATCTCAAAATTTATGATAATATACATTACAAAAATGATACCATTGGCAAGACTATTAATTTCTATACAATATTGCTACACAAAGTTTTTCATTACAGTACACCAATCAAAAGTTATTGCGAGTTGAATAAGCATAGTCCATGCAGAACCCCTCCTAAGGTGGCACCCTAAAAACAATGTGGCACAGGGGGGATTGTGTACGTGCGGGCAAAGAGTTAAGGAATGGCCAATTAAATAACAAACAAAATGTGCGTCAGTCTAGATCATGTACTCCAGAATTATTTTAAAGGAGGATGGAAAACGTTGGAAATGTTGTCAGATTTTTAATAAATTTTGCATGACATAAAGAAAAGTCTTATAAATAAGCAGGCAAGTATGAAAGCCAAACATTGTCATCCAGCCAAGAAATCTTTGTTTGAAGTTACCAATTTACAACTCTAAATTTTTCCTGTTGTGCAACTCTGTTTTTACATCCGGGACTTGTGTCATAGTAGGAAATATTCGCTGCTAATATTGTCATAGAGCATGTGCTATGTCTATGTACATTTTACCTTTGATCTGTTTTCTGATAGAACAAAACATGCAACGAATATTTTTTGTTGTCCTTAATTACAGCAATAGATATCCATGCAAAAAATGAGTCAAAATATTGACAAAAATCTTATTTCTGTAATTCTATTCACAAGCCTCGAAAAGTCACCTTTCATGTCAAAAATCCAGAGCTGGGTGGTGGGGGGAGAGGGGGAGTAGATCCATCGCACCGTACCCCCTTCCACTTCCAATGGGCCTGCACCACGACGTGGCCATATGATATATATCCTTTTTTTAAATCAAAATCCACACTTACCAGCCCTTGCTTCTCTCCCAGCTCTTGCACAGTCCCATCATCCTGCACGACACCATACTTGAAGGTATAGCGACCAATCACAGGCTTGCCAAATACGTACCTGCAGAGACAGTACCGACAAATGATAGTGGTGATTTAAATGATGCGCAGGTCTAAGTGGATGGGTAGGAATTGTGTGCATAAGGTAACGTGGGGCATGGTTTAAAGCCATCCAACGGTATACAAATGATGCGTAGGTATGAGTGGGTCGGTAGGAATTGTGTGCATAAGGTAATGTGGGGCATATGGTTTAAAGCCATCCAAAGGTATACAAATGATGCGTAGGTATGAGTGGGTCGGTAGGAATTGTTTGCACAAGGTAACTTGGGGCATGGTTTAAAAACATAAAACAGTATGATGCGCAAGTGTGAATCAAATGACCGAATTGCCATTCAGTTGCAAGTATTTTACACTGCCTTCATGAAAATCATGAAAAATTATATTAATATACTGATTTGAACTGGTTTGTAAAACAAGGCAGCATTTCGTTAAACTTGCTGAAGTACAAGTTCGCCAACAGAACTTTGAAACACGTGTATTAAATAAAATATGATGTCAATGAATATATGACAGTTCCTAAAATGATGCCCCGATTTCCTTACTGAGCATTTATTGTCGAGACCACTGAATCAGCTCCGGCTAGAATGTATTTAGGCGTTTCGATGCTCACTGAAAATGTTGGTAGAACTAAAGTGGGGAAATAAATATATATCAAATTACATGTAATTAGAATCATGAATGGACATTTACCCATGGATGCACATTTACCCATATATATGCAAGAACAGTAGAGGATATAAAATGTCTGTTATTAATCCAAACAAAAATCAAACAATAATAAAACATTATAATAACTAGGAATACAATGAGAAAGTGAAGATATCACAAGTAGAAGCAAAATAATAGATTTACAAAAAAAGAGGTAAGAAAGGTAAGAAAGGTAAGAACAGACTGTCAGACTATTAAAATTCTACATCGATCAGTGAACAAAAAATATTTTTCTTTGTTTGTATGTATGTGTTTCTATCGTATTTTTTTCTTTTCTTTAAATAATTGAACTGCTTTACTTGCTAATGATGGTGGAAAATACATTTGCACGGAATAGGAATTCAATTATGAATTGTTATCATTTTCTTTCCCCTATGAAAGAGATGGTTTATTGATTTCAAACTTGACTGAATTTGGTATCATTGCAATCAAAAAATTACACTGAGTAAAATCATTACATTTGTGTAACTTGTACATTCAAGCGAAATTTATAAAAGTTGATTGAACTTGACGAAAAATCAACCCACTCAACGCCCAGAAAACATCGTAAGTCAGCAGATTTTTTAAGTGACGTCACAATATGAACAGCGGGCCGCTCAGCTGCAATGATTGACGACAGTGCGAGATGCAGTTTGCGTGCTATTCACATGTATGGTATTGACTCTCGAGTACCATACCCATTTACAACGCCGTTTACCTTCATCAAAATCCCCTGGAAATATGGATATGGACGAAAACATACTTGATTTGAGTTTTGAGGAGATATAGAAGAAGGCTCCTCCATGGCATGGTTTTGGTTCTTAATCTGACTTTATTCTAGATAAATGGTATATAACTTCCAAAAAGCGAGTGAATATATTGTCGATGTATGTAGCGTTCAGGTTTCCTGTAGCTAGTAGCTGTGCGTGCGTACGTACTCTGTGTGTGCAATATCGCATGTATATTATGCGTGCATCACATCTAGCGCAGCTTGCTAGCCAGCCTAGCCCGTAGCCCGGCGCTCGAGCTAGCTGTGAATCGCGAACCGGACTGTTCTGTTTCTCTCGGTTTATCAGGTCCTTCGATTTATAATTTATCAAAAGTGTAAATTAATCAGCCTAATCACACATTTTTGTAATGAATATCTGGACAATTCTATGTAAATTTGTCGCCTACTTTACTCCAAAAGAGTCGTTAGGTCAGCATGCAAAATGTCCTTTGCCTTCCCAGACGCTGAAGTGCCCTCAGAATATGTGTTTAGTTTTCTGATTTTAATACTCCAATGTGACGGAAAAAATATAAAAATCAAACAAAAATTTGTAGAAAGTATCATTTATTCAGTGTATCTCATTCAAAATGCCAAAAATAGCGGAAATATCACCACAGGCGGTTAATATACAAACAACGATAACCCATATCTGAAAATTGCAATGGGTATCCAACATTGTCCCGAATGTGTGATGTAGGTTGTTCATATTGTGACGTCATCGTTTCGCATGTAAAATAACGCCGTCAATTCACTTTGTCAGCGGGTTCAGGATAGGGTAACACAATTGCATTTAATTTATTCCTCACAACAGTGAGGGCTTCAAAAGTACTTTGCTCATTTTGTTAATGTTCTCAGCAATCTGTAGAGGTGTAATTTGCCCATTTTTTTAAACAGAAACCTCACTCCAAGAAATAACCAACGTACATCATGCCAAGAATATCTTCATTCTCTTGTAAATTTTTGTGAAGAAACTTGCACATCGATAGGCTTGAAATGAATCTCAGCACTGTACCTACGCTTATTATTTGGGGGCTACGTTTCTGGTTTATAGCCGTTTAGTCTACAACCAGCCTTTCTATTATCCACATGGTCTAATACTCATTTCATCTACTTATCATTTGGTCATCTGACCATTTAGGTCTAATCTTAAAGTATACTACCCATTTGGACAATTGCTCATTCAGTCTAATTTCCAGTCGGTCTAATTCCCACTTTTCCTAATGCCCATTATGTGTACTATATGGTCTAATAATCATCTCATCATAAATAATGATAATCATTAATGATTATTAGACCTTTTGGATGGTAGACGAAATGGGCATTACAAATTAAAACATGTGGATAGTAGGCAAGCTGGGTGTAGACCATACATGAATAGACTAATTTGGAATTAGACGAACTGGTTGTACTGTAATTCACCATGTTTCTTTAAAGATAGAAACTTTCAAGCTGACCAACATATCTTGATGTTCCCTTTTTTATTAAGTGGCTCATCACGGATGTATTCTGAAATAAGTCAATTTGGGCTTTTTAGCCTATTTCCTTTTGAATAGAATTACCTCAGTAGGCCATTTTCGTAATGTAACCAAATTTAGTGTATATTAAGTCTTTGTAAGTTGCCTCAATACAAATTATTTCATTCACCTGATAAAAATAATAGTATTTCAATAGACAGAATCCAAACTGCATACATTAGTTGTTGCCAGGTAGGACCAAGATTATGGCTTGACCTACCTTGCATTCTGAAATATCATTATTCTTAACAGGTGAATGAAATAATTTGTATTGAGGCACTTCACAAAGACTTATGTATTAATTTTAAATTTGGTTACATTACAAAAATGGCCTATTATCAAGAAACACAGCAAGATTTTTGTCAGGAAAGCAGAATATTATATGGACAACAAACATGTAATTTATTTTGCTGGAATACGACGACTGGTATACGACACAAAGATATATAATATGCAAACAAATAATTTTTAAATGTTGAGAAAGTACAGTATAACTCACCATACTCCTTGACCTCTAATGTTACGCTTGACTTGACAAGGAACTAAAAAATAGAATACAAAATGAAAATTGTGAGAGAAATTAGTGATTTCGAACAATAGACTCCCTTAACAGTATACCAACAGTATTTGTACAAAATCTGTCAAAAAGATCTACCCAGTTTTCTATGGCAAACATATATGGACCATGAAGAAAACAAAGAAAAACATAAAACCACGCTCATGTAATCCAAGTCGGACTTGGGTTACGTGCGGTCCGTATTGTATGCAAGCTCTAACGCTTACAGGTGGGTCAAGTAATCTACTCATGAGTGGCATTTGTTTTAATTGAGAAAGTATTTAAACTTGCAAATTCTCTTTACAAAAGTAATGTTTCAAGTTCTTATTCTGAATATAGTATTAAGATATGGAACTACTAGCATACAAAACAGCATTGTTTTTGTTGTTGATAAGTATACAAATAATGAATGGTTATGAGTTCAATAGTGTGAATATTTTCATGTGTTGAAAGATTAACATTCTATTCAACCGAGTTGAATAGAATTAACGTTAATCTTTCAACGAATGAAAATATTCGCACCATTGAACAAATGAAAAACATTCATTAATTGTTTTTATTCAACATCGAAGAAGATCAAATAGAACGTTAATCAACAACTTATGCTTTACTCCTTATATTAAAGATAAATTAAAGTTGGAGTCAAGCCTTCTCGATTACATTCAGATTGCCTTCGCGTCAGATACACGCAGGGATACGCGCGCGCACGGCTGAGAGGTACGCAGTCTGCATATAACCAAAAATGCAAAGCGCATATAACCAAAAATGCACGACCGTGCAATATAACATCTATTGAATATCATGTGACCAACAATCCTCCAATCAAATGACAAGGATCCACGTAGGTGTTGTATAATACACTTTTAGTGAAAGGAGCCTACAGATAATACAGTGCAGACCCCCCCCCCCCCCCCCCCCCTCTGCCTCCGGCTTAAAATGGAAATAAAAATTATTGCACATATTAAAGTGAACCCAGGAAACCCATATTGGTATCTTCATTTTGTTTTAAAGAAGATTAACCCTAAACTACTTTCTTACACAATGTGTTCTCAGTAATAACAACAATAAAGTTTACTACTAGTCTACTAATACTACTGATTACAATGATGATTGTGATAATAATAATAATAATAATAATAATAATAATAATAATAATAATAATAATAATAATAATAATAATAATAATAATAATAGAAGTACTATTAATAATGATAATATCAATAATAATGATATTAATGACAGCAACAACAAAAATAAAAACGTTAAATTACTACTGCTGATTTCGTCTTTTTTCCCAGTCTGGCCCTGATGCGTGACAAAAATGGTTGCCATGAATGACAACGTTTACAGACCCTCGATGCGTGACACTTCGTAGCTCTGCACTAAGCCCTGCCATACCATTCTATGGTCCCCATACGTTCAGACACCTAACGGACCATGATTCTTTAACCCTGTGTCTTTGTTGATTCTTCCTAGATCTATGTTATTTAAAGTTAGCGTACCATCATGTTTGTTAACAAAAGTTGGTTCTTAACCAATGGAAGCTTGTTGTATGCCCCTGAACCTAATCCAGGGCTAAGGTCTGCTAGCATCGCCGATTCCAATCATACTCATTCCTCATGGCTGTGTGGAACTTGTGATTGTACAGTAAACTGGAGTGAGGGAGGCCTGGCCTGTTACACATGTGGCCAGTGGTAACATATGCCCATTGCCAGAGTATTGACCATAAGGAAGCTGGAGAAGAAAAAAAAAGGGTACTGCGCCATTAGTGGGAATCCCAACAGCCAAACAGTTTTGACCTCCATAGTGTAGAGACTATAGAGTGGACTCCAGTGACTTACGGTACTCACATGACACATTAGACTAGTACACAAATCCCTCTGAGATTTCAATGGAAAAACCAGTTCAACACCAACATTTGCCAGTCAGCAACACAGGTGGAAGAAAAGCCCTTTACACTTACCTAATATCAACTTCCAGTCTTCTCCTGGGACAACAAGTGCACAGAAGCTTGACCTCCACTAGAGTACAAAGCTTGACATTGTGGTTGCAATAAAAACCTGGCTTGATTCAGGACAAGACAAACATCGTCATGGCGGGGGGAGTTCTCATTGCCATGCTAACATTACTGAAGTGCTACAGAGTTTGTAAATTCTAACAGGACTGCATGTTGATAAAAGGTCTGTCTCAAGCTAAAGGGAAGTAAAGTCTGTCTACAATTGTTTCTACTATTGACCCGATGTTGCTAATGGTCAAGCCTGAAGCTTTTTAATGCTTCCTTGATCAAGATGTCTTCCATTCCAAATGCAGACATCATTGCCTCAGGTGAATTGAATTTTCAATCTTGGGATTGGAAACAGATGAAGATGAAACACAAGCCCACCACCTGTGCACAATGTTTCTTTGATATGCTGAGCGACCTTTGTATGGTACAGCTGAAAGAAGAACCCACTCGACAAGACAACACACTGGATTTGATTGTCACTATTAAACAGCACTTGCATCACTTCATGTGTTTAGGTACTCCTAGGGCTTTCAGACCATGGTCTGAAAGTAGTTTTTGTGAGTTAAATATACATCCACAAATTTAAAGTGGAAGCAACTAAAAGCAAGTAAAGCTATATATACAGTACCTTTGTATATTAAAGAACGCTGACTGGGAATAAGTGGGATAGACTGAAGCACGAGATGGAGAAGCTAATCAATGATATCAAACCGAACAAAGACTCTGCCGGAACAGAGGATTTCATTCAAGGGCAACCTCCAAGCAGCAGTCAAGAAACACATCCCTCATAAGCAAGTCTGACTGAAGGAAATCAAGCCTTGCTTTATAACTCCATCACTGGATCGCCTCATGAAGATGAGAGATCGCCTCTACAAGAAGATGCACAAAAAGGGATGTGAGGCGCATGAGGAGGTGTACAAACATCTACGCAGATAAATCCAGCAGAACTTTGTTGGTCTTATTTGTTGTACCTGAATGACATTTTTTTAAGAGACAGACTCCTTAGCCAACTAGGCAGTAAAGCACAAGCGCTTCTGGACATATATCAAGCATCATGAATTGTCCATCATCGGGGTAGTCCCTCTTAAAGTCACTGAGTAGTCAGCTCTCATGGGGAATTCGACACCGTTCGGGTGTTTACCCAATAACAGGTGTTGTCAATCACCAGGGTTAGCCTCGAGTTTTATGACCATTGGACCTTATGTAATGCTTTGATTTGCCCGAAGACTCTCGAGCTCTCCGAGAGATTTGGGGGTAATTCTTGACTGGACTATGGGTTTGCTGTGTGCAAATTTGTACCCCCATTAATGGTATTTCCACCAAGTCTGGTGTCAGCGAATTATGGCCTTCTGCACATGGAAACTGGCGATCCACTCCCTTTAAGGTAAATGGCCATCTCACCTCTAAACCGAAAGAACAAGCCAACATCTTGAAGTGCAAGATACCAGTCAAGGTCTATCCTGTGTTTGGCGCAGTCTCTATCTCTGTGTAAGGCACCAAGAAGCTTCTCTTAAATCTTCCAACCTTTGAAAGCACCTGGCCCAAACAACATCAATCCTAGGGTGCTGAATAAACTGGCTATTAATGAGATTGCCCGTACTCTTGCCTTGATCTACCAGTCATACTCTGGCGCTGGCAAAGTGCCATCTGACTGGAAAGATGCTGACGTCTTGCCAATTTCAAGAAAGATGTGCAGTATGACCCTGCCAACTACAGACATGTGTCTCTCACCAGTGTATGCTGTAAAGTGTTGGAACACATTTTGACCAGCACTGTCACATCCATGCGAGACCCAACTTATTGGATACACAGATGAGCTTTTCAACAACATATGGCCTAGGTAAAGCAGACAGACAATCTTATTATGGATTTTATGAAAGCCTTCGACTTGATCCATAAACTCCACTTCTTTGGGATCAGAGGAATATGAAACCATTGAATCTCCGACTTCCTGGCTGGCAGAGGACGAACAGTTGTCAACTTAGTACATCAACGCCAAGTCAGTGGTTACACAAAGCAGGGTCTTTGGGCCCTGCCCATTTATCCCGCACCTGCTTTAATACTTCTCATGTCAGGTTGTTTGCTGATGACACCATCACCTATCCCACAGTAACCTCTCCTGATGATCAGAAACAAATTCAGCACAATTTAGACCAGCCTACAGATTGGAAGAGAAGATGGGATATGCTCTACTATCAAGGAAAATGCATCACTCTCCCAATAACCTGTAGAAGGAAGTTGCTCCAACCCCATTACCATCTACATAGATACGCACTCAAGGCGGAGAAGAGTACCAAATACTGAGGAGTCACCCTATGCCAAGAACTACATATTTCAATATTTTGACACAAGGTGAAAAGAACCTGTGAACCATAAAAAGCAGTCATTATATTTAGAGTAGTCAAAAAAAATAAGCCCATAAAGTTCCATTACAAAAAAATGTGTGCTAGTTCCAAAATACATTTGGATTTTAAGGTGTCCTAAGCCCATTACCATCATATGCTCTAAAACCAATAATACATTAGGCTTTAATAGGCGCAACCTTAAAAATCTCCACAAGGGCGATTGAAGAGAGCGCGTATGAGACCTACATCTGACCTATATTGGAGTACGCTACCACCGTCAGGGATCCCTCCACGCAATTCTGTATCAATTACATGCTCAAGGCAGTCCAGAGACGAACTGCACGTTTTGTTTTGTGGCGATACCACAACACATCAAGCCAGTCTGCCAGGATTGAAAAACTGCAGTCCCCGGAAGATCTTCATAGAACTGCATGCATAGACTACCGTAGCTACATGTGCTGTACACCAAAGGGAAGGGGTCACGACCAACAGTTCTCCCTTCCACAGTCCACACTGTTGAACCCAATATCATCAAAACTTCTTTCTGCCATGCACCATCAGGCAGTGAAATGGATTGTCCCAGCATGGAGTTAAACTCACAACTCCCTGGTCCATGGATGTCATTGAGGCCTATTTACCATCAAAAATAGCCCAACCAGCAACATGTAAATCATTTATATTTTTGTTTGTTTATCAACACGATAAGTAAATTAATTCTACAAGAATCCAAGTTACTGCAAATGTGTGTAGCAGGGTCAAAATTTGTGATTTGTTAAGTTTTATATTAGTTTGTTTGCCTTCTCGCACATTCACATTTCGTGTTGGCATGTTGGAATGTGAATGGGCGACAACGCAGGCATTTGTAACATTCTTAAAGATAATTGAAGAATTGCTGTGAATGACCAAATAATAAGTTGTTTTGCTGGAATTAATAGACAGTTTAACTGAGATGAATGTTTGTTCTCTTCCCGATTAATTCCAGTCTTGACATTTTCTGGCTCGCCTACGTTCTTCAAAATTTTGAAAGAGCTATATAGCAGGTGAGAGTACGTGAGTTATGCAAGGGAGGAGTTTGAGGCATTAGATGAGCTAATATGAGCAGAGAGAGACAGAGAAATGGCCATTTTTCATTTCGCATCATGTGTTGCTAGAGCCAAAAAGAAACGGTCGCCCAGCCCAGTGATCTTGATACGGTTTTGTCATGGGTTCAATTTATTTTTGATCTGTGCTTATGATTTTTAATAATAAACTCTTCTCAATTAGATGTATAAACCATAGATGTTGACAAGGGGACACAAAGGGTCTATGCCCCCCCCCCCCCTATTCAGCTCCTAAAAAACAAAAAAACAAAAACATGCAATAACTAATGCTTCTTGTAGCAATTGTATACACCCCCCCCCCCCTGGAATCTTACATGTGCGCACTGACGTATGGATGGGGGGATAGGGGGATTGGGGGCAGTTGCCCCCCTCCCCCCCCCCAATAAAATTTAAACATGGTTTATTTATAATTCGATACCAGTGATTTACAAATGCTGCTGAAATGACGTCATTTTCCAGGATTTTTTCTCACTTTTGAGTAAATTATACTTTATAATGCATATGTTGGAAAATGACAAATTCAGAAGTTTAAAGTCATGCAAGAAGTATGCTCTTTAAGAGGCCTACATGCTACTGGGGACTCCGCCCCCTAGACCCCACATCAATTAGTGTCCTGCCAGTTTAAAAAATGAGGTATCAATATATGCTCATGCATCAAACATAATCAAACATAACAAAACGCCTAAAACCCCCGAGCTTCCTGGGACTCTGCCCCCTGGACCCAACCAAGGGCCCTAAGGCAGGCCCCTGGATGCTCATCTGACCATAACTTAATGCCTAAAATCCCTGAGCTTCCATGGGCTCAGCCCTCTGGACCCCACGCCAATAATTAAGTGACCTGCCAGTGTCACAAATAAAGTATAAAAATATGCATATCTGTCATTATCTGACCGCAACTAAATGCCTAAAACCCCTGAGCTTCCGGGGGCTCTGCCCCCTGGATGCTCATCTGACGGTAATCTAATGCCTAAAACCCCCGAGCTTCCGGGGGCTCTGCCCCCTGAATGCTCATCTAATGGTAATCTCATGTCTAAAAGCCCTGAGCCTCCGCGCCCTGGATCCTACACCAATTAGTGACCTGCCAGTGTCACAAATAAGGTATTAAGATATGCTTATCTGACCATAACGAAATGCTTTAAACCCCCGATTCGACCCCACCAGAGGCCCTTAATGCTTATCTGACCATTACTAAATGCCTCAAATCCATGGGGCTAAGGCGCTAAGCCACCTGGACATTTAAAACGCCAATTATAGTGACCTGCCAGAGTGACAGTCATGAATAACGTATCAAAATATGCTCACCTGACTGTAACTAAATGCCCATACCCCCTGAGCTCTGGAGGCTATATACGCCCTTAGACCACAGGCCAATTTACACTACGATCTAGTTGATCGTAAATACTTTAGCCTAGCTCCCCAAACCACTTTGAAAAACATTCAGCGGGGCCTGCATGTAAGAGTGGTGGTGATGCAGATTTTTTTTTCCTGCTTAGTCAATATTCACGTTAGCCCCACCCCCTCCCCCCCCCCCCCCACCTCCCTATGGAAAAATCCTGGCTATGCCTGTGGTATAAACTCTAGCTTGTCTGAATCTTCTTTCATTGTCTGCATCTTCTTGTGGAGAGGAGGTTGGCGGCCACCGCCCCTTCGCTGGTGTCTGCACAATGCTGACCTCCTTTACAAGTAAAAGAATAAATTGGCATGATTGCATGCAGCGCCCCTATATATTATCACTCAGGGAAAAGGAGAATTAATTAAGCCAACATTATACATAGATGTTTGATCGATGTCCGCAAGATCGATGATGATGATAATTGATATGTAGTACTGTTTAGTAACCCAAATCATCATGAACATCATCATCATCATCATCATCATCATCATGAATCATATGATTGCAAGAATTACGTTTCAAGTTACCTCAGCTTAGCTGACCACAATCCCAGAGGGGGACCGGCCCGGTGGGGGGGGGGGGGGGGGTGATAAATGGTAGTGCAGTGTGGGCTGTGCGTGCTCTTTCCACGGTGGACAGAGTCAGCGGAAGCTACAAAGACGGCGGGCGGGCCCCGCGGGCCTGGCGAACGACTACTGGCCAGGTGACCAGCGACGGGGCAGGATCACCACCGCAGCGGACAATTGTAATTCATGAAATGATGATGAGGCTTCATATTTTGTCGATAGCCACCAGTTCGGGACTTCAACTCCAAATAGAAAATGAAACTTCAGTTTATATCAGAAAGCTGGGAACTTACCTCTTGAATACCGTCCAAGGAATAAGGGACAATCAGACCACAGCGTCTGACATCGCAGCTAATCGCGTCTTGAATGCGAACAGTACCCCCCAAATTAGACCGAAAACTTCAGTCTCTCTAATCTTCGGTTGTTCCACTGAGACTACGTCTGGCTCCACTAGACCTCCGATTATAGATTGTATTGGGGAATGACAACAAATGTCAGTTTTATTAAAGAAATGACCCAAATCAGATGGTTATTGCTGTCTACCCCCAAATTTACAATTTACTTCAATCAAGTGTGTTTCTCTCTTTAAATATGGTCAAGAATCAAGATACTACTAATAAGCATCATAACTTGCGGTAACTTATCCGATCAATATTCATTTGCGAGCAAGCAAAGCGAGAGAGCAAAAAATTATGATTTGGGGTCGCACGTACGTATAGGCTACTGCAAACAAAGAAAACATTTAAGAAGAAAAACTCAAACCTGATGGGGTTATAAGCACAATCTATTCATGAAAGAATAAAAAGACAATGAAACTATAATTAAATGCCAACTTGGGGGGAAATTAAAGAAAAAGTTGCTCTTTGTCGCTTTAGATTAGGGGTACATGTTACGGGAGGGGTTGTTGCTATGTTGTAATGGCAATCAATCAAGAACTGACTATAATCACCAACGGAAAAGGGGGCACTTAAAAGGAAAAGGACACTTATAAGAGAAGACAAATAAAAAGGGCAATATTAGAGGTTTAAAATGAAGGGGCACTCACCAGAGATCTATGAATAGGGAGCACTTATGAGAATGGAAAATGGGCACATTATGAAGGAAAGGGGTCACCATGAAACGGTGGGCATTCAGAGAGTTGAAAAGGCATATTTATTAGGAGGGGAAGGGGCCCTTATTCAAATAAAAGGGGCACTTATCAAAGGTGAAAAGGGCACTCACTAGATGTGAAAAGAAACACAGAAGGAGAAGAGGCACTTACTGGAAAGAAGAAGGAGCATTTTTCAAATTTAAACGGGCACCTCCGAGCATTTATCAGAAATGAATTAGGGGGCACTTATCAGAAGTGAAAAGGGTGTGCTGCTCATACAAGAAAATGGGCGCTTATCAGAGATGGAATGGGGCACTTATGAGAATGGGACACTTATTGCAAAGGTAAAGGGGCAAAAGACTAACAAATGAATTGTTATAATGGTGAAAGTGTTATTTTGAAAACTACAATATGATATCAGGGTATACCTCGCTGCCCATTACATGAAAAAAGTCATATTTAGTCAACAAGGTGTACGACTATAAGTTAATTGTCCAGAATCATCCTGTTTCTAAATGTTCTCAGCGAGTGAAGCGAACGAGCGTGGTAAAGATACGTATAATTTCGATATGAAAATATCAGACATAAAATAATTTGGGCACCTTGTTGCCCGAATGTTACAATATTCAGACACCTCTAAGAGATTCTGGGACCCCACGTTGACTATGGGAGTATTCAGGCACTTCACTGTCTATAATCATATCGGTTTCTATAACGTTGCGAGCAAACGAAGGGGGCAAGAAAAAAAACGACATTTATGAATTGCTCTTAAAATGTTTCTTCAGGAAAACAGCGGTAAACTGTTTTCATGAAAATTACCTTTTTTTTCTCAATGGATCCAGATCCAATAATAGATCTGTAATTATTTACTCTCTTTTGTCTCTGCCTAGAGATTTTCTTGAAAGGACTATAAAAAGGTTGAAAACGCTGCTTTCAGTATTCACCTGTACACTCCTTTCGCTTTAGATGATACTTAATAAGACGTTTCTTTATAATATGTAGTTGTAGTTTCGGATAAATATCCTTCAGTCTGAACAGATAAAGGATAGTAATGAACATTACCTCGGGTCCGTAGAAAGCCGAAACGGTCCAAATACCGAAGCCTGGATGATCATGGAACCTATACTCGCCCGATAGGAAACCGGAAGGCTGGGCTTGAGTCTGTCTGAGTCGTTTTACACTGGTCCCACTAGGATCAATTATTTCGACGTGGAGCTATAAACGCAAGAATGAGAAAAGATGAATAGAGTTGAAAATAGAACGATTAAAAAAGGTAATATCATTGCTTTCCTACTTTTAAAACCGTATGGTAATGACACTATATTGTAGCTAATTTTATGAAATGGTATGTGCTTATATATACCACACCACGAACAACATTTCAAATTCGAAACCCTGGTCATTACACCCACTTACATGCTACCTAACCTTCAACCTGAAACTCTGAAAGATTCAGTATAAATAAAGGAATATCCATGTATATTTGACATATATAACCCCGGCGCATGGTCACAAGATATGCCGGGTGATAACGAATTTCGTAAATTTTGAATTTGAAAGTATGTTATTATTTTAGGAAATACATAGAATAGACCTACAAGAGAATCGAATCTAGCGTGTTGTATTCAGTCTTCATTCTTAACCAAAAAGTCCCCTACCCTCTTCCTCCTCCTCCTCCTCACCCCTCTCTCTCTCTCTCTCTCTCTCTCTCTCCTTTTCCTCTAGTCTTGGATTTTAATTAGTGTATTTATTTCCGTTTCAATATAAAGCATGTACATGATATATATCGATAAAATGCATGATACTTGAAAATTAATGTCTATTCTCTCGATCTTTCCCATATCTGAACGCATCGTTAAACAAACATTCCCCCTTTGTCTATGGATCTACAGTACAATATTACTTTGACTTTCATTACTAAGTGGAGGAGAGAACCTTTTACTCATGTATGGCCTGGAGAAGTATTCAAAAAATGTTCTATAAACACGTCTGTTTGATCTAGCATATATCAATTTATCTCTTTTATATTTTATCTCCCTCTTATTGTTCTTCTGTGCACTGGAGACGCTATTAATGCAATTAAATCTATTGCGCCTAGCATTTGATTTCCGATGTGGTGGTTTATAGATCTTATATATTATTATCATTATTTTTATTGTTATTATCATTATTATTATTATTATTATTATTATTATTATTATTATTATTGTTGTTTTTAATATTACTATTATTATTATTAGTAGTAGTAGTAGTAGTATCATCATCATCACCATTATTGTATTATTGTATGATGGTGATTATTATATTCTATCATTATAGTGTTGGTGATATTATTAGTATAGTCATCATCATCATCATCGTCATCATCATCAATCTTATTATTATTAAAAATCGAAAAATGACTGTACATTTATTGAAAAACATGAAAGGAACTCAGTGACTGAGCTGATATATATATAAAACTAAACTACACAAATAACATAACAATCATAGTAAGTTAGGCCTTCGTATAGTCGATACTGCCAATATAAGTTTCCCGCCCAATTCCATATTTCTGTCACCCAAATGAATTAAAGTGCATTCAAATTCATATAATTGTAAATATATTTCAAACTAGAGTTAAAAAATATGACAGATTACCGATCGATTTGATGGAAGCATGTCCTGATCCAAGGACATGACTTTGATCATCACTGGAACGAACAATGATATAAAAAAGAGTTGAATTATTAACCACACAGAACAAGACCACAAAGACTATAGAGAAATCAATAAGAAAACTTCCAATAATATTATTCACGTTCAGAGATCAATATAGTTATGAGGCACAATGCTATTTAAATTGCCATAGGCTGATTTTCTGTAAGCATGTGTATAAGGATGTATAATTGTATGTACATTTAAATGACTCACGAGGCTATTGGAATTGCCATAGTTTTTTTTTTTAAGTTTTCCGAAGTTTTGCGATCGTTTTAAAGACTGTGTGTGCACGCGTGTGTGTGCGTGCGTGTGTGTACGTGTGCGTGTATGTGTGTGTGTGTGTGTGGGGGGGAGGGGCTAGACAGTAGACTTGACTTTCAATTAGGTTTGGAAGGAATGACTTTCAGTGTGGTCTGAATGGATAATCGGTCTGATACCGTATGACATTATTCAACTAAACTAGCCCGTGTAACAAGTCGAATGGCTATGAAAAAGTGCAAAGTTGCTCGACATGACAGGAGAGTGACATTATCAATTTATTACTTCGAAATTCCAATAACTATCACTTGAATTTATAATTCGTTTGTCCGATTGTATCCAGTAATAATGGAACTATTTACAATTTGACATTTTCGGTTACTTTCCTCTTTTCTTATATTGGTAAATTGCACCTTGAAGAAAAAAAATCTACTTGTAATGTCAAATATGATTTAGCTTTAATTTAGTTTAAATCGAAAGCATACAAATATATATCACAGTATGGTAAAACCCAAAGTAGTAAAATAGCAATAAATTAAGTACAAAACAAAATTTAAATAAAGGCAAATCCAAAATATATTTTAAATATTTTTATTAAACATAACAGAAGAATCATGAATAAGCCATACTTTAACGAGAGAAGTTCCAATGTAATGCGTTGATCAACAGAACGGAGGCGAGGAATACTAATTTTTTAAGAATTTAGTCTCTCTCTCTCTCTATATATATATATATATATATATATATATATATATATATATATATAATAATAATAATAATAATAATAATAATAATAATAATAATAGTCTAAAAGTCCACTCCAAATTTTATTAAACCGACTGATCGGAAATTCCCTTTGCCCATTATTGATCGTGAGCCCGGCAGCCACTGAGCAGCGCCAGATCGACGTATATATATGTATATAATACCCTTTTCAGTAAATAACCAGTACTTGGTTTATTGAATCTAACATAAAACGTCTATGTCTAGCGAAAGTGTGAGTACCTATACAATATTGAATGCACGCCTTGTTTACTTCAAAGAACATGGGCTAAATCCTTACTTTTAACCAGATGAATGGAATTCTGAGAGTATTATTAAAAAGAAAGTAAAAATGCCTTCATGATAGAGAGTAAAGCAACTGAGGAGAACATAATGTAGTATTTTATTTTCTTATAGTGATCCATAAGATTTATAGCTGATAGTTTCCATTCTTTTGTTTTTATAGGCCAACTTCATTCCTTGTATTATATACTATCGTTATACTCCTTTGTGTCCATGGGAATAAGATAATATGAAATGTATAAATGAATAAGATAACTAACTGAATAACTAACTAACTTTTGAAAAAATATGATACCGTACCGTTTTGGTTTGGGGTGTAGATTGGTTTGTCCGTCTGTACGAAGACGTAACCAGATTGAAGAGTGACCAGGATTTCTGTTTGCTCTTCGAATGGGTAGACAGAGTCCATAGATTCAGCCTTTAAGACCATGTGTTGGAAATCGCCCTCATTTCTCACCAAATTATCGGCTTGAATTACGAGCGAAAATGATTGGGATGAATCTAGATCAAAGAAAAGGGAAAGTCAGTGGTATTCTTCTTTTTCCAACACCTGTACATAAATGTGAACTGCGCGCAACATAGTTCAATACGCATCTAGCTGAGCTTTGTGTTTGCGAAATGTATTTTAAGTCATTCAAATAAAAACCGCCACAGCTTAAATCTAGTCGAGGTTTAAATCGTATTTTACCATGTTTAACAGACTTGGGGTGACCATATACAAATCACAACATAGGTGATTTCTGAAGGAGCGACCCCTGTCCCCGTCATGGG
The DNA here is from genome assembly GCA_035222895.1 of Strongylocentrotus droebachiensis. Lineage (NCBI taxonomy): Eukaryota > Metazoa > Echinodermata > Echinoidea > Camarodonta > Strongylocentrotidae > Strongylocentrotus > Strongylocentrotus droebachiensis. Next base: position 3,715 of record JAVYIG010004534.1, on the reverse strand, counting down.
TCTAATGATATCGTTTGATCGAGTATTGTTCTTTCCTCGACAAGTCTCCGATTCATTATCCAGTTGTGACTTTGCGTGCAGTGCATATTCGCTAAAGCACCCTCAAACCATGGAGTTACATCCTCCATGCTCAAACATGGATGATTTATGGGCATACATTAAACCAAACCCTAAAAGAGCAATTCAACTTTTGTTATGAATTCTCAGTGGATTAAGGAAGCAAAATAATAAGAGAAACAGAACGGCGAAAGTTTTAAATAAAACTCTAATAGGCGCCCATTTCAAATGATAATAAGTTCTCCTTGTTAATTGTGACGGAATTACCCCCTAATAAGTTCCCCCTGTCTACCTCTGATAACAAATGTAGCTTACAAATTGTGCCTAAAGTGTCACCTAAAGTGCCATAGCTAGTTTTAAAGATTAGGAGCAGGTTTGTGTAATAACAAGAACCCTTTTCTACCATTACGATGACTGAGAGTGGGGCCTGGAGGGGGCAGGGGACACAATTGCTCAAGGAACGTTTGCCCCTTTTAGAAACAAAAACATGTTTGTTTTCAAAGCTATCAAACTCCCCTCTCTAGGCCAAGGTAATCAAAAATATAAAGGGTTAGACAATGTGGAGTTTTCAAACTCAGACAACTGCATTACCATTACCAAATGTCAATCATGTTGAACAGATTGAGACATAGTAACCAGACATGCTATATAGTTTTGTTATCGTCCCTCATCTCCTTGGAACAATACATTTATCATAGCCTCGCGTACACGTGCCCCTAATTTAAAGCGATCGAGAGCAATTTTTCTAAAATATTCAAACCTCACTAGCTCAGTTATTTAGGGTACGCGTATGCATGTTCCTTCCCTTTGAAAGCATCCCTATATCTCCGGTGTGTATAAGTAAATACGGGTCAGACTTTGTTGCGTGAAAAGAACCCCTTTACCGGAGATTTTGGGAACACGAATGCGGTCCCTCCGACCCCTGTCTCCGACCCCGGAGTGGTGGTGGGTGATTATGTAGCATATTGAGGGTGTTATTCAGTCTTTCATTATGAGATTGTGCTTAAACCCCATCATAGTCCGTTATTTTAATGACAACTAATCGGTCGCAGTGTGGTTTACAAAATGTTACAATTCTTGCTCGCTCGCTTCGTTCACTTTCAAATGAATATTCAGCCCATCAGACACAACAGCAAAGAATGGTGCTCAAGCAGTATCATGGACCATGTAACGAGTCAATATTGAAGATCATCCCTGATAAAGTATTTATCACAATTTAAGGGTAAATACGATGTCTGAAAATGGAAATTGTTTAGCTTTGAGGTTTCCCTTTTAGACGCCCCTTTTGTATCCAGAAAGTGCCATTTCTGTTGGTGCCCCAACCAGTTTGGAAGACACTTCGCCGCCCCTGCTATATATTAAGGTTGGATTTTCGTTTGATACCTGTGCTGACAGCTCTCGTTTCTTCCGAAAAAGCTTCACTCGAACCGGGCCTCATCAATGAGACTTTCACATCAATGTTCTGAACTTCTGGTGTGGATCTGATGAGGGTTACGACTACTTTCTCTTCTACACCTGCCCGAAACACGTTGGGAGAGGTCACGAAAAAGGTCCTGTGGAAGAGAAAAGAGGGAACATAGAACATGAAGGAGAGAGAGAGAGAGAGAGAGTGAAACAAAATAGGTGTGATAAGGCGAGGAGAGAGACAGACAGACATATATAGTCATAGAGAGATAAGGAGTAGAAAGAAAGGGAAGAGAGAGAGAGAGAGAGAGCGGAGATTAAATAAGAAGAGCTGGTATGGCATGGTATTTATTCTCAAAATCATAGTTTAAAAAAAAAACTATACACACAAAATAGAAAATATATGTAAAATTTAAAATTATATAGTAAACGGCTTTATAAAGAGTTAACTCTGGTCTAGATGATTAAATTAAACGGGGATAATGTCGCTCAAGTTCAACATACAAATAACCTGGATGCTTTGATAAAATGGTTTACCATTAACAGAAATGAAGATAAATGCTATTTTAAATTAGCTCTCTTAGAAAAGTATGGAATTGTGAGTTGAATTTTATGAAAATAGAAAGTCAGTATCTAAAATATGTTAAGCCTCGGTCACAAATACCATTATGAACTGCTACAACGACTTTCAGACCATTTCGTAAGATCTTCTTAATATTTAATTTTTTTGCTGAAAGGGGGAGGGGGGGTGTTGAGTAAAAAAAAATAGAGCTCCATACTACACGATATGCCCTCAACTGCCCATTAATTTACCTGCATTAAGACATACACAAATACAATAACCACATGTTATCGATTTTGGATTATACTATGCGTCCGAGAAAAAAGGAAACCGGGAATTATCGATGTTTTATCATAACTTAACCACAATTATGAAGAATAAATGATGCATATTTGTAAAGCTTAGATCCTCCTCTCTCATTTGATGCACCTCATAATTATGTCACGAATGAGTGATTAAATAAAAATTGTAGAAAGGCTACCAAAAAAGTCACATTTCTAGATATTTCATTTTTCTGCCCTTTTATATGGAAAAACCCATTAGAACGTTAATGCATAGATCTATCTACTAAAAGTTGATTGTTGTTGTTGTTGTTGCAAAACCACTGTAATCGACAGAGAAAATCCTTTTAAAATTGAAAGATAGTTACTTTCATTACATCAATCATATATTTGTTAATATGCTTTGAAATGATTATTAGTAAAATGAGGGGGGGGGCTCTGATTCTTCGCTGATGGTGCCACTACATGTATATACGTAACAAAATCACCCGATAGTACACATTAACATTTTATACAAATTCAGACAATCAGAACGGTTTTATTATTTACTATATAAATCTATGTATCTACCTATGTCCCTCCCTCCCTCCCCTCTCCTTGGCCGACAACATGTTGTCTCAGGTGGCTCGTTTAAGAGGAAGAAGGCGTGCGGGCGTCCGCGCACGTAACCCTGGGAACAGTGGCGGACCGAGGGGGACCCGGCCCCCCCCCCCTCTTCGAGTACCAAAAAAAAAAAATTGCTCACAATTTCGAATTCTGTTACTACGAATGTTTTGTTCCAAAGATTCGTAATTCCGAAAATGAAATAGGGTTCAAAGATAGTTCAATTTAACATGAAACGCAATAGAATTAAGAACCATCTTCTTAGGATCTTGGGAAGATTCGGAATAATTTTTCGGATAAACAAAATTTCTGAATATTACGAAACTTCGGAACTTACCATGAACCTTCGAGGTAATATACACCAAATATTCGAAATTGTGGACCCTATTTTTATTTCAAAAGTATAAACCCTTGGAAATTTCCTTTGAGAAATAGGATGCAGAAAACTGTGTCTAGGCTAGGTCTATTGAGTCTAATGCAGGAAGTTCTTTTTTGGCAATATGCTGTTTTTCAAGTATTCCGAATGATAAATTAGGTAACTATTAAATAATATATTGGACAGATAAAGGATACACAGGATATTGTAGATAAACATAGAAAGCGTGTATTCAACGTTTATGCTAGACCTATCCATTTTATTTGGTAAATGTACAAGTAAATTATCAATTATAATAAGCTTATACCGCTATGAATGTAAAATCCCCTCTGATACTCTGGTTTCATGATTTCCTAACGGGCAGAATTCAAAGAGGAAAACTGCATGTTTTTTTTCTGAATACGTTACTACGAAAACAGATCTTCCCCCCCC